>JAEIFU010001920.1:0-54645 GCA_018904235.1 Lordiphosa stackelbergi | reverse complement strand
ATCTCTATAGTCTCTGAGCTCAATGTCACTCTCTCACGCTCTACACCGTTGGCGCAGTTAGCAGTTCTGAATATAGCGATGACAAATTGACTTGGCGGGTGTATCCACAACGACCTAAGGATCCCATTGGTCGAAACTGAAATACAGCACCTAAAACGCAAATATTCCGAGAAGCTTCTTGCGGCGCATCGTAATGAACTTTCACAATCTTTCACACTTCAATCAGGACATTCTCGCCTCAAAAGAAAAGACCTACCAACCCAGCGACTGAATTAAAGGGCCGCAAAACATAAACCACCTCCAATGGGATGGTTTTATAATAGTTTCTAGATTAAGATTTGAAAACTTATTGTTAGTCTCATTAAGAGAAGATTCAATAAATTCCAAACAGCTAAAAAAAATTGACTTGGCGGCAGCTAAGCAAATCTACAAAAATAGCTTAAAACCGAAACTGTACCGGTACAATGTATAGGTTATTTTCGGTCTTTTCGGTCCTAAAAATATCGGTTCTCAAATACCGGTATACAAAAAATACTTAAAATATCGGTTCTGGTTTCGGTTCTGAGTCTTAATGGTAGAGCTGGAGAAACATCGATGTCCATGTACATCGATGTTTTCGTTGTTTTAGCAGTAAAACAAACCATTTAAGAGTCTGGTGATGTAGCTTCCTAAATCACTATCTTGCTTGAGATTAAATTGAAAGAAAATAAAGAATATAAATAATCAAAAAGCTAATGTTCCCAAATTTTCAGAGTGGCACCCTTTTCAAAGAGGTAAGACGAATTGTATTTCCGAATCGTTTTTATTGCTGAGAGTTTCGTAAGATTGTTAAAAGAAAAATAGAAATTCGCTTTACTTTTCGAATATAAACTTCGACTGAGGGCGACTTCTCGAATAATGCTATAAAATTCGTAGTTTAATGGTAACACAAACATAACGCAGCTCGGTATCATTTCTGAGCGTTTTTTGCGTTCTCAGTTATATGTTTTTTTTTTTTTTTTTTTCCCAAATTGGTCTGCGTGCCGTCGTAGGAAACTTATAGGTAAAATAATTTGGTCCAAAAAATATTTTTTGAAGTTGTCTATTTTGAGGAAGATGTCTCAATATATTTATGGCCAAACAGTTAAACTTTAAAAAATTTACTTCGCAAATTTTAAGAAATTATGTGAATATAAAACGAGGCTGGTGAATACCTAATTTTTATAATTCATCAAGATTTGGAGACACCACAGTAATACTTTAAAGGGGCAAAATGCAATATGTTTTGATATCAAGCCAATAGTTCCCAAGAATATTTTGTTACAATTCATTAATAATTACTAAAATTTCTATTTTTTAAATGTTCAAACGCCCATTTAATTCCGAACCGGTAGACCTAGTTCAACTCGAATCACCCCTATTATATAATATATATATTAAAAAATTATTTTTTCATCAGTCGACCATATTATTTTTTTTTTTTATAAAAAATTTAAAAGAATTTTAATAAAACAACCCACTAATATTTTTAATAAAAATAAAAATTTAAAAATAAATTTTTAAAACAAACATTTAAGGATTAAAAATAAAAAAAAAAAGTAAAGATATTTACATAAATAACCAATTTTATATTAAGAAAGCAAAATGACAGCTATAAGATATAGTCATCCGATTTTAACACAAAGATTCGGGAAAAATCAAATTTGTAAAATTTCCGAGTTTACAGGGCGGAGAAACTACTTTCCAGACAGACAATCTATGAACAGAAATGAGTTTTTGCTATAATGTATGCGTAACAACGGACTTCAAGGATTCTGACCAGACTACTTTCATAATAAAGATACAAATTACTTTTTATCACACTACACGGACTTTTCTCTTTGTCTCTATGGGGGGTGTCCTGAAAATCTCTAGATTTTGGCCTTAGTTGGTTAGCAAAACGCTCGAAAAATATGTCAGAACTTTAAGAGGTTAAGAGTTAGAAGGCTTGTGTCCAAGATGTGTGGCTACGTCACGTTAACTATTTAGTTTAAAACACAGATTAGGTTTAAGTTCGGTTTATTGGAGAAGGCGTGTTGCCAGTAAGAATGAGTGTAACACAATGGCGAAGAGCTAAGTGTGTGTGTGTGAGTTAGAGATGTAAACTACATAAAAAGACGGGAGTATCGAGCATCGATAGTTGTTAGTGATGTGTAAACCAGATAGATGAACTGGATCTGTGATTGGAGCAGGATGAACTGGGACTGGAACCGTCACAGGGTGGCATGCTTTAATTGATACGGCAACATTCGGTTGCGATTTGCAAACAATAACAAATTAAATATTGACTCAACCGATCCAGAAAAATTATGTTGTTTACATTTCCAAAATGAATTTTGCTTATCAAAATTGTTTGGGTAAATCTTCTAACAAAACACAAAACCGAAAGAGATATCTGGGACACCGAGAATTGGTGTCCGAGACTCCTTCGTTAATGGTTTGGTTACTGTTTCACTTCATATTGACTTCAAGCTGAACCTGGTGTAATCGGCTAAACGAAATCTCAAGAAGATTAAAACATAGTATAAATCCGGATTCAGTTTCAATTCGCTTTCTTTGTTTAGCAAGTTTAAAAATAAAAACCCGTTTGCATTGTATGCAACAAAATTCATTTCTAGATGATTCAAAAACCACAATCTAAGAAATGCTTCAGTTTAAACCACAACACCTCCACCACCACCACCCTCCTCTGTCTCGATCTCCCACTCTTCCTTGGGCTCTCCCTCTCTCTTGATTCTTTTATATTTTTTTTTTCGAAACTTTAGCATGAATCGGTTTCGGGTTTTTGTGCGATTACCGCACAAAGAGGCATTCAAACCCAAACCGGTTTCAACACAAAAAGGAGCCAGTTGAGTTGAGACCAACAGCAGCTGCTGCACATCACCTGCCCCGCTGGCTGGCTGCTGGTTGGTTGGTTGGAGGAGGAGGCAGGTACTCTCATATCATGATTCATCATGTGCCTCATTACCGAAAAGGGAACACAGCGATGCTGACTGAAGAATAGACAAAAACAAGAAAACTGGTTTGGCCTGTCGTCAGCCAACCCATCCATCTTGTGGTATTTGGTCGCCCGCCCTCGCATGGCCGACCTTGTCGAAGGTAGCCCACCTAGCTAGCTGGGCATAGGCACAGTGTTTGGCTCATCAAGGAGAGCAAACATAATTTGGCTGTGGGCTTGTCCATATTTGATGGGCTCCTCTTCCGCATGCAAAGTTGATTCATTTCGCAGTCTTTTGAATTTCCCACCAGATGTAAACACACACAAAGTGGGATTTGTCATCACCAGCAAAAAGGAAAGAAGGAGCCAAAGAAATTGTGTCATGTTTGGCTTCAGTTTCATAAGAAACGAAACGAAAAAAAAAAACGAACACAAACAACAATCTCGCTTAGATGGCAAAACAAAATACAAAAGTCGACTGTAATATACCCTTCAAACTAATCCGCTTACTATTTTCTAACTAAGCATGTTGTGGCGGCTGCTTGATACACTTATAACTCTACATTTATTGATCGAAATCAGCCTACAAAATTGTGTTAGATATGAATTTTCTCTACTTGATCAAATCAATATACCCATTCTACTTTTGGTACAGGGTATAAAACGCAAGCAACTTTTATTTATACAACGTAATAATTTCTATAAAAGATCAAAACTCGTTGATGAGCAACTATATCATCTTCCAAAGACAAAAAAGAAGAAAACCAACGCTTTTGTATAAGGCAACCTACCCACCCACGAGTCAAACCACACACGACACGAAATGATGATGCTAATATAAAGATTGCCATAGAGATGCTGATTATAGGCAAGTGCGAATGCTAATAGTAGGGTTACTCATTTGATATCACAGAATATTAGAAATCCTTGAACCATTCCATGGCGAAATAGTATGAGATGATTCAATCAAATTTATACTTGAAAGCAAGCATGCAAATAAAAATGCTAGAAATGTGCAAGTCTTATCTGCAACGTTATTTTGCTGTGTCAAAGCGAAAAATGAGAATTGAAATTGGAAACCCACTTAATGTACTTGAGTAAAAGTAATATCAAAAGTTGCTGTTAGACTTGATATCTGAAAAGATGACAGCTTCTGAGCTGTATTTGTAATTCTGGATCGGTTTAAAGCTTAGGACTCAGACAAACTAAATCGATTCTGAAGGATGTCAACTTAATCGTATAATTTCGACAGACCTCTTACGCTGGGTCGTTCATGCCAGTGGGAAAGCCCATAGCCCATAGCGCCGCTAGCTTGACAGAAACAGCTGATTCAATTCCGATGACTTCTGCATTCTACATATCTTTTACCGCACAATACCGACCAACAAAAGGCTGTAGACAGTCGGTCAGATTTTTGAAAATATATCATTCTAAATCGCAAGAATTTGACAAATTTTACAAATTGACGAACCGACGCATGTAGCACAGATTTCATTGTTGAAATTTTGATGTAGCTTAAGGCGAAGGGGTAATTTTTAGTTTAAGCTTTGTGGTAAGACCACAATTTTGTTTTTGTTTGTTTCAAATTTTTTTTATCTATCAAACCGGCTCGAGGTCTCGTTATGCTTGCACATAACTTCAAAAACAGAAACACAACACACCACACAGGAAGGAGGCTAGTTTATTATCTATAAAACAAAAGGATCCGTTGTGGAGGCGCCCTCTCCAAAACGAACGACAGAAAATTCCTTTCGTTACAGTATTTCATATAATCAGATGCACCTTGGCTTTGCTTTGATGGTCATGTGCTGTGAGAAAGTGTTTCTATTTCTGTGAAATACTGTGATAAAAGGAATTTTCTGTCGGTCTCCGTCAAGGCTTTGAAAAAATAAGCACCCTAATGTACAAATATTATTATGGTTGAACCTAACCGAGAATTCAGGTTCGGGACAGATCCGTACGGTACGGTTTAAGATTCACGACTATTTTTCAACTATGGGATTTTGTTATGATTACCTCATAACACTGACTTTTACAGTCCACATATGGAATATCTGACTTATTTCCTGTTAAATCAAGAGTAAAGAAGAATTAAAGAATGTAAAGAATTGTACATTTTATTTTAAATATTTAATGCACATGTGTGCCCCACTCACAATCACGATTACATACCCTAAAGTCACTTTGATAGTTTGCTCTTGACAAAACGGTCAGTGAAAGACACGAGAAAAAGAGAATCGAAAAAAGCTCTTTGGTGAAGCGCATCGTCTATTGGGCAAAAACAGAATTGAATGTGTCTTTAAGCTCCCTCTTTTCGATGTATCTCTGTATTTCAGCAAACTCCGGGAACTTTTTATCGATATAAACAGCCTAAACCGTTAGATCTAGAAATTTTAAATTTGAATAATTGCCTCCTTCGGTGATGACTGTTTGTACTAAGAAGGCATTTGAAAAATGCAACTCCCAATACGAACCCAAAGTTGATTAAGGGAGTTTAAATGAAAAAAAAAATTTTTAAAACACAAAAACCCCCAGGGAGAAAAAGAAAAAAAGACAATACAGTATTTCACAAAAATAGCGACACTTAAACACGCACATGAGCAAGTTATGGGAAGTATGGTTTTAAAAATTTTTTTGTTTATCATTTTTATACCCTTGGAGAGGGGTATATTAAAATTGTGCAGATTCGTTTGTAAACGCACAGAAGTAAGCATCTCCGACCACATAAAGCATATATATTCTTGATCAGCATGACGAGCTGAGTTGATATAGCCATTCGTCTGTCGTCGTCCGTCCGTCTGTGCGTCTGTTTCTATAGCTATCTCCAATCCGTCAGTTTTTCAACGCTATCTCAACCAAACTTTGCACGAAGTCTTTTGGTACAAATACGCTGCACATTTGTCTGAACCGGCCGGATCGGATGACTATAGCATATAGCTGCCATAGGAACGATCGGTTTAAAAAGTAGTTCTAGTGAGAAAAACTTTTTTGTTTTCAATGCTATCGCTACCAAACCTCGTATTTTTAAGTTTTTAATGCTTTCACATAATTTCGCAAGTTTTTTGTAAAATCGGGCAACTATATAGTATAGCTGCCATACAAAAGATAGATCTGACAAAAAGTTTTAGTATGAAAAACTTATTTGTTTTTAATGCTTTTTCGTTCTCCCCAATCTCGGTTACTGATCAATATGATATGCTAACACCTAAATCTGTTAAGTCTGATCCAAATCGGTGATGACTAAATAGCATGTAGCTGCCCATAGGAATGATCGGTCGAAAAAATAGTTTTAGTGAGAAAAACTTTTTTGTTTTCAATGGTAGCGTGTTTGTACGTTTCAGTTATAAATATTATCTGTCTCAACACAATTTTAGAGAGTTTGATCAAAATCGGATGATATATCGTATAGCTGCATATAAAAAACTGGCAGAAATATATCATGCTCCAAGGGCCTAAATTAAATATTAAAAATAAATTATTAAATATTATTTATATTATTTTTTTAGCTAAAGCATCGAGTTTGTCACTTCGAAGTGATGTAAAAATATAAAAATAGAAAAAAAAAACTCTTTCTGATTACCTCGAGAAATACATTACCTTTAAAATGCATATCAACTTTTTTGGATCGGTTCAGTAGATTTTGAGTTCTGATGTACACCGCAAAACCACTTTTTCAAGTCACCTCTGAAATTCACCGTCACCACCTTATTTATCAATATTTTTCTTTGAAAATTTTATAAATTACTAACATGCGCCCAAAAGTTGTACAATATTATGTTATAAGTGTCACCACATTATATTATAGATATCTGCGTTTAATTATCTTTAAAATCTACCTTTTAATCAAATGTCAAGCTGTTTCTCGTTTATAGCAATATTGTTGTTACACATTTTTTGAATTGTTTTCTCTTTTGGTATCTGAACATTTATTTTAAACAATTTTAAAACTAAACAGTTTAGTTTTTCACTTCCACGTTTATTACAAACAAGTAGAAATAATTTATTGTTTTGATTAAAGGGTGTCAATAGTTTCTGTGGTACTGTCATTGGCTGCATAATAATTAATATCTGGGTAGTTGAATCCATATACATTAGTGGGGACTAATTATATAGAACTAGCAGGTACCCGGCGTGCGTTGCTATAGTATTTTAAACACAAAACAAAGAACTGAAGCTTACTTGTCAATTGTCATCAATTCAAACTTCTTTATAATCTAAACTTTTGGTTCGTTTAATCTACACCTTCTATTTACCCGTCTTCATGTCAATCTAAATTCAAATAAGAATATTACAAATGTTAAAATTTCCTTTAACCAATTGACCGACACCTCCTATTTACCCGTCTTTAATTAAACGAAAATAACAAGATCTTTTCGAAAGAGCATCGGTTATGTTTGCGGGCAATAAGAGGCCTCCTTTAGGCTAAGTTCTGTTTAATAAATATTTAGATTTAGAACGCAGAAAAGTATTGGTTTAAGCTTCGTGGATAAGAATTTTGAATAAAAAAGAACAAAAAAGTAAAGTTCTCTTCAAGTTTTTACAAATAATTAATTACACCTCTCGTATCTTTGCTCCAGAAATACAATTTTGCATGTTGGAATTTCAAAAATCAACTTATGGGGTTTTTTTTGTTATTCATCTTCTGCACATAATTGACTGATTAATGGGTTTTCCTCCCACCCATTCACAAATACCATTTGTCATAAGATTTTGTCGGGTGAACGAACGAACGAACCAACTTGCGTCTGCTCCATAAAATCCCATAGGTTTGCCAATTCTAATTTAGAGATCACCTTGCCAGAGTAGTAGATGAATGATGCCACATATGGTCAGGCCATTGGGCCAGAAGATGAGCCAACAGCACAGAGAAGACAGTAACCTGCAGAGATCATGACTTCATATTTCCATTGCTCATCATCATCATCATCAACATCAACATCATTGACTCAGCTTAAGCTCTTTGTGTGTGGCATGCAATTAAAACGGATTTGAAGTGAAAGCGTCGTCTATACAAGAATTTGGGTTGAAAATCGATTGGCTACGTTGGGGTCGCTAACTGTGCGATAAGGTCAACTCAATTATCAGCGAGTTAAACAAATTTTGTATGGTGGAAAATGTGGAAGTTGTCTCACGATCAGACAGTACGCCTTGGTGTGATAAATTTGCTGGCGATAAGAGTCGTCGTCGCTGTCGATCAATACAAAAATTCTGAAAAATTCTGAAAAACCTTTCATAATGTTTGCCCACCATACAACATGTGTCTCTATATATATTTCTCAGCCTGTTTGTTTTGTTTTGGCTTTATCATCGATGTCATTTTTCAGAGTCTTATCAAATTTCAAATAAAATGCAACTACGTCCCCGATGTGTGTGTGTGTGTGTATGTGAGTATTGAAAATAAAGCGGCTCGTTTGTTTGCCTCACTCTTTCTCTCTCTCGCAATTGCAGTAGTTTGGGCTGCTTCTCGTTTCTCGCTCCTTGGCCATAACCAGTTTGGTTTCTGGTGCGGGTGAGTGTGAGTGAATCATAAACGCAATGAAATTGAAATTGTAACCAAAAGAGAGAGAGAGAGGAGACCAGCAAACAAAGTTGGCAGAGTATCCACAAGATCTAACCATTACACACACACATATGTCACACACATTTCGATTAAGTTTAACTGTCTCCTTTATCGTTCCAAGTAGAGCAAATTGATGCCCTCCCCCCCCCGAAAAAATTAAATAAAATCGGAATGGTAGAGACCATTCTTAGAATATGAAATCAATCCACACGTTGATCGTCTCTAACTGTCATACATACCGACAAGGCACATGCAAGTACTTACAGTGCCATGCACTTGAATAGAAACGAGGTTTTTTCATTGGAAAATCGTAGATTTGTAACAGGAAACCAAGCTACAGAAATCACCTCACAGAAAAATATTCATCAGGTTTTTTAAAAATTAATAATTTCAAAGTTTTCTTTCTCAGAATACGATGTTCTAATGCAGAGCAGGCCAGCTATAGTAACCAGGAGCCGAAGTCACTCGTGGTTTTATGCAAATGCAAGCCGAACTTAATCGAAGAAACCACAGAATTGCAAGCAAAACGACTGTACTCTGGAGAGAGCTCTCTTGCTCACCAACACAAGCACACTTTTCTGTCCTCTCCATTTGGCCGGCGCTGATCTAATGACAATATACAAATACAAACCCTTTTGAACAGGGTTTGTCCATTAGAGCGAGGCCAAAAAGTGAGAGTGTTTTGCAAAAAGCTATTTGCTCTCTTGGCACAAGCCTCGGCATGCGTTCGGCTCCTGTTGGTGTGAATAGCGAAATGTATTCGGCCCCTGAGGGGTTACAAATCGCTACTTTAGAAGCATTTAAGCAATGGTCCACACTTAAGCCACTTTTTGGATTCTAGGAAAGATGTCATTCTAACGAAATAACATTTGTTAGGCTGCTTAACTGTTCGACAACATGATTTAAATCCTATCTTAGTGTTGACAACTTTTTAAATTTAATCCCAAAAAAAAAAAATAACTTTTTTCATATCAAAAAATTTTAAAGAAAGTTTTGGTTTTTTAAAGTTGACAAAATTTGTAATTTTTACACGACTAATTTGTTTAATACAAAGACCGTTCGGAAAAGGGGGCGCCCTCGTATATCAAAGCTTTTCTATAAAATTGCTAGTCCACACACATTTGGCCTGATCATAAACAATAGGGTACAGTCTCCGTTTCTCACAAGTATCAAGTGAATAATTTTGTAATCAGAGAGCTTTTGGTAACTAAAGGTAAATTAAGTATTGCTTCTGTCAATACAGAGAATTAAATTATAAAAAATGGGTTAAAATGCTCATTGTACTAAAGAAGAAGCTCGATTGGTTCTTAGTCTGAAAAAAGAAGGCAAATCTTTATGAGCCAACGCCAAATTAATGAACTGGTCTCATAATTTGGCTTAAAAATGCATAGAAAGAAAACCAAGACCGCAAAAAAAAACAACAGAAACCTTTGATCACCAGATAGTATCTTTAAGCAAAAATGACCCATTTAAGTCATCGAAGGCTATTGCAGCCGAAATTGGGAGTTCAATTAGGGCTCCAACTAGCCGAAGACAGACTACAAGATGCCAAACTACTATGAGGCAAACTTTTGCAAGGGACCACAAAGACTGGGTAGGATGCACCGGGGAGAAAAAAATGGAGCAACATATTATGGAGCGATGAGACCAAGAGTAATTTGTTTGGGGAATGACTGTGAAATGAATGTTCGACGCCCTAATGGAAAGGAATTCCATCCACGGTTTACAAAAAAAACAAACAAAGTCAAACATTGAGAAGGGCAATAATAATGGTAAGGGGTTGCTTCTCCTGGTACGGTGGACTGATTTTAGATACGAACAAAATGATGAAGAAGCACAAATCCACTAATGGGGAGCACAAAATTTAGGTGGTACCGAATGCTGAGGACCAAAAAGTTGACGTTCTGAAGTGGCCAAGCCAATCCCCAACCTTAACCCCATTGAAAACTTGTGGGGAGACTTAAAAAGAAATTGGCAAAGCCTATCATTCTTCAAATAACTAACAAGCATTATGAAAAGGAGTCCAGGCTGCAAACCGGTCCTGAACCGAACCTCTAAGAACCGGTTCGGTTCAGGATTTTTGGGTCCGACGAACCGGACCATGAACCGAACCCCTAATATTTTTGACTCCTCGAACCTGAACCCGAACCGGACCGCTTTTTTAAAAAATTAGGTTCGGTTCAACATATTATGTAGTTCGTCCAACGACACTTACAGCGATATATAGAAATTCCTTGTAATCTGACTGCTCTCATTCAATAAGTTCTCCAAGCCTACGACATTTCTCTAGGTCAGATTTATACTATTAACGTCGATAATGAAGCGACTATGGATCGAGCAGGGAACTTTTGAATGACAACTGCAGAGCACAACAGGAATGGAACTATGAAGAATGTTATGTTGATTGAAGGTTGCTCATGAGCATCAAAAGCATTTCTTGATTTGGACTATGTCCAAGTTACCTCAATAGATTTCCTGGAGGACTAAATTAAGTAAATAACGAATTTTTTAGGGAAGTTTAGTTTGACATTAGTATACTACTCTATAGAGTTCCCATACTTCTCCGTACTCACACTATATGAAATCTTTTGCTTATAGACAAATTTAAAAAAAAAAAACTATTGCTCGACTGTGTGACGCAAAAAGTTTACTAACAATTAATGATTTATGTATTCAGATTTCTTTAAAGAAGCTCCACCTAAAATCTTTTGAATTGAAAACTGCAGGACTCACAATTACTACTAAGTGATTTTAATTCCGCTGACTTTTCTTTTCGAGCAATAGTTCTGAAATCTTTTGTTTATTACTATAAACTTTCGATAAACGTTCTTTTATTATAAGCTCAGTGCCCATATTGGTTGCAATGCTCATTGACCCGAGTTTTTCAACTTTGTTTACTTCTGCTGAAGCTCCAAAAATAAATTCTTAAAAGAGAGTTTTCAAAATTCACTTTTAAATGAATAAACTTTTGATTGCAAAGAAGAGAAGTTTATGAAAGCCATAGAAAGCAATGAACAAATATCAAATATAAAATCTGTAAATGATGTTATAGATTCCTTCGACAATTGTCCAAGAGAACATTCATCGACAAATGTTTTAAAATTTTGGAAAGGTCAAAAAAACGAGGACTTAAAAAAATTGCCTTACTATATCTGCTGTTCCAGCAACTCAGGTATCAGTTGAACGGGCCTTTTCAACATTTAAGTTTGATCTTTCTGATCTAAGAGCTAGTTAAGCTAGTTAAACAGCTCCTAGAAGATATAATGCTTATTAACTTAAACTTAGCAGTTCTTCTGAGTTGTTAAAGTTGATTAAATTTGATAACTATAGTAGTATTATTGAAATATAGAATATTATTTAAACAAATAAGTATTTATAAACCGAAACTTTTATTTTATGTTCAAGCGAACCGAGGTTCGAACCAAAACCTTGGGTTCAGGAGTTTCAAGAACCGGTCCGCGAACCGAACCTTAAGTTTTAGATCGGGTTCGAACCCCCGGACCGAACCTTCTGCAAAATTTTAGAGGTTTGCAGCCTTGGTGAAAAGCAACAGAAAAGGTTGCATTTTTTTACACGATTTTGAAGATGTTATTTTTTGGAGCTGGTCTAGGAAAGTGATTAGAGGGCCAGGTTAAGAGCTACAAATTTGCCGTCAGTTGGCAATAGAGACCGAGTAAAGTAAAAATGTAACATGTTTGGCGTCGCCGGGTCCGCCGTGGCGGCGCCGGGCCGTCAAAATGAGAAATAGACTTAAAGGGGCGAACTTCCTAATCCATTTTTTGGCGAAAACTGACGTGTGGCGTAATTTCAAGAGGATTATTGTAGCACATCTAAGGAATCTTTACCAAACCCTCTGCACACGCTGCGATAACACCTCCATTTAAAAAAGCACGGTTGTTATAAACGATTATCGATGACGAAACACCATAAACTTCAAAGAAGCAACGAATTGCACTACCAACCGATTGCGTGAGGATGTGGTTGAAAAATGCGTCAAGTTTGTTGCTCAAGACCTGCGTTCCTTTGACGCTGTTAACGGTATTGGGTTCAAAAACTTAGCCAGTTCTTTAGTGGAAGCAGGTGTGAAGCTTGGCACGAACAACTTCGCAATTGAAGACATTTGCCACATCTACTACGGTTAGCCGTAGACTTCTGGTTATGCATGCTACTCAACGTGATGTTTTTGTGGACTGTATTCGACCTTATATTGAAAAGGGTAAATAAATGTTTTATTTGCATAATTATTATAATAATAAAATATTGCAAGGTGTTGCCGGTACAATGGACTTATGGACAGACAGCAAAAAGCAGAGAAGCTTTTTAACTTTAACAGTGCATTTTATTGATGATACTTGGAAGTTCCATAGGTATGTAAAAGTAATTAATTACCTTAATATGAACGTCTTATGGAGTTTACTCTTTTGCAGTCGAACTTTGTTTACAGTTGAGTTTGAATGTGTTGATGAGGAGGGAAATTCAGTTAAGAAATCTGCAGAAAATATTATTCGTACAATAGGAGACAAGTTTGCTGACCTAGGCTTCAGGCAGAGATAGTCCACCATAGGCAACTGTTGTAAGCAAAGCATCTCCGCGGACGAATTTTTTGTGTTTTACTTAGTAGCTTAGTAGGCCTTTTGAAATATATTATTCGCTCTCTTGGCCCCGCCCTCTTTGACACAAATATTCGGAGTTCTGAGAGAGCGAGTGAGCCTACCTTGTTTAGTATGCCTTGGTTCAGCTATTCCCATTCGTTTGACAATGTTTTCCTATCGCCTACTCCATATACGTTTTGATGTATCTTATCTTGAAAGTGGTTTGTTGTTTTCTTCTTTTCTTCCGATATGCTTGTACCTAGTGAACTGTTTGTCAGTGTAAATGTACGTAGGTACGTACGTACGTTATTTCTTGTGTTCGATCAGCCATTGTGGCTCTCGATGGTGACGCGCTTGGCTGCCCTCCCAGGGCCATTAAATTGAGCTACAAAAGATATAACACGCACGATCGAGTGTAAATAAAGTAGCTAAAAAGAAACACAGGAAGGCTTAAGAATGTCGTGTGTGTGTGTGAGGGGCGAAACGTTATCTTATCAAGAACGAACGGTTGGTTTGCCGCTCTCCCTTGCTCTTGCCTACTGGGGTTGTTCCTAAACGTGACAGGAAATGTGTGAGAGAGAGAGAGACCTACCCGAATGATGTCCCGCATCATCTTCCGTTGTGGTAGTCGTCTGCTCTTTATGCTCTTCGGTAGCCGAGGTCGAGGTCTCCGTCTCGGCTGCATTTAGGGTCAGATCTTTGATCTTGAAACGCTCGCAGATCAACTCCTCACAATGATCGGTTTGAAAATAGCTGCTCAATTCATCCAGACTGAGGGGACACACATCGTAGTTGAGAAAGAAATGCTTGCCCCAGCTGCCACTGTCGCCAGCACAGCTGGACGAGGCAGAGAGCGAGCTGCTGCCCGTAGCCATGTGGGATGGTACACCAGGTGTAGCTCCTACAGCGACTCCTGCTCCGCCACCGCCACCGCCAATGTGCTTCAATAGGGAATTACTACGCGATACTTTGGTGGAGTGAGCACGGCGTATAAAGCTCAAGGATTTCTTGGGTGGTGAGGTTACTGGAAGGGGGAGGGGTTCGGCACTCAGCTTTGGGAGTGGATTTTAGAAGAAACAAATTCTTGGGCGGGAAACTGTAGGTAATGATGGAGGTGGCCGAGGCGCTGCTTTGGAGTTTATAGGGCGAACTCTGGCTGCCTCCAAATAGCTGACGTTGCTTCGGCTGCTGCTGCTGCTGCTCCTCCTCCTGACGTAGCGCCGCCGAGGGAGACAGATTCTGGGGCAGAGTTTTCGATTTGGCGCGCAGCGTGATGGTCGTTGTCGTTGTTGTCGTGGCCAGACCGCGCTCCACACTGGGCAGGGGTACGGCTAAAATGTTGGTACGCGATCGTGACTTCATTAGCTTGATGGGTGTCGAGGTGTTGGTCTGCATGCGGCTTATCTCTGAGTCATCCTCATCGTCGTCGTCGACGTCGTCTCCGTCGTCGTCGTCTCCGTCGTGGGCTTCGGTCGATGAGAGTGAGAGTGCCTGCTGTTTGGGTGGTGTGGCCATGACAATGTCATGATCCTCATTGAAATGGGTGCGCGGGGCGGCAGCTGGGGGCGCCGGGGGTGGGGTGTCATTCTCGTTCAAACTGATGACATTAAGGACTATGCCGTAACGTTTCAGCTTGGCGGCAGGCGTAGTGCCTGCTGGCAGCGATTTGAGCAATTGCCTGCGATGCAGTGCCTCTGTGGAATGTTCCTCGTCCTCATCGGAGTCCGAATACGGAGGATTGTGCTCACTGCCACTGATGCTCCAGTTGAAGCCACAGGGAGGCGGCGGTGGTGACATTTTGTTGCTGGATTTGCGCTCGAAGAGAGCACTTACCTTGGCCACTCCACCACTCTTGGCCTTGGGTTGGTGGTGCTGCTGTGGCTCCGGCTGTTTGGCCTCCCCCCCCTCTCCTTCGTCCTCGATTACTAATGGCACGTAGAAGGTGGAACGACGACGCTGGGTTTTCTCCTCCGGTGTGGGCGTGGCCACTAGGGCGCTTGTGTCGCTGTTGTTGTTGTTGTTGCTGCTGGTTTCTGCGTAGTTAGCCGCCGCCTGCAACATTTTTGTGCGTTTTAGGGGCAGGCAGGCGCCGACTCGCTGTGTAGCGCACTCATGAAAGAGAGACAGGGAGATGGAGCGAGAGAGAGTGTGAGAGGACTCTGCTGTGCAGGTATCTTTTGCTCTTCTGCTTTTGCTGACAAGCAATTTCTTGTTGTTGTTGTTGTTGTTTCTTTTAATGCATTTTCTTTTAGTTTGGTTTTGTTGGTGTTGTCGCTTGGCTTCATACAAATTATGCGCTCAAGTGCATTTCCGCGTTTTTTTGTCGCCTCGCTTCACATTGTTTGACACACACACAGAGACACACACATACAGTTGCACTTACACAATCTGCACTGGAAACAGTTGCAGATGCTGGGTCAACACATTTCTTTTTAAATTAATTAAAAACTTTCAATGGCGACGCTTGCTTCTTACACACACACATAACAAAAATACAACTTTAAAAAAAAATAATAACAAGAACGGTCTAATATCCAAATGCGACCAACAAAAAACAATACTAAAATACACACGCGTACGCGTAGAGAGCGAGCGAAGCGAGGCGTTCTCGTCGACTTCCCGTTTCGTTCCACAATGAAGCGACACACATAGAGAGACGATCGTCAACAGCAGCGCAGCGCAGCAGGCCCAAACAACGCCAACAAACACACACAAACAACAAAACAGTGCTGCCCATTTGGCCAAAGAGAGGGAGAGAGAGAGAGTGAGAGAGTGCGAGTGCGAGTTGGTAAAGTCAGTGACGTTTTCGCCTAGTGGACTAGCAAATGCTCTACGCACGAAATAATTAACATATAAATAAATTATTTTTGTTCTTTTGGATAATTAAATATCATAGTTCCTTCACATATACACTGCACTTCAATTGAATAGGTTCATCACCTTTACCATTGATGTCCAAAATATTGTTCCTGAATTGATTATTATACTCCTTACAAAGGGTATTATAATTTTGCCCAGAAGTAAGCAACGCATAGAAATATTCATATTTCCTTCCGAACCTATAAACTATATATATTCTTGATCAGGTGACGAGCTGAGTCGATTGAGCTTGTCCGGTCCGTCTGTCTGTCCGTCTGTTCGTTTTCTTACGCAAACTAGTCTCTCAGTTTTAAAGCTATCGAGCTGAAACTTTGCACAGAGTCTTTTTACTGCACACTGGTAATATGTCGAAACCGACCGGATCGGATGACTTATATCTTATAGTAAGCAGCAGGAACCATCCGTCGAAAGTGGGTTCTGTGAGAAAAACTTTTGTTTTAATGTTAACGTGTCTGACTTCAGCGATTATTAATATTTATGCGCTTTTAATTTTTTTTTTTAAAATTGCCAAAATAAAAAAAAAAATATATTATAATTGAAGGAAATATCGGTCGAAAAGTGGGTTTTATTTAGAAAAATTATTTGTTTTAATGCTGGCGTTCTTAAACTCTGATGTATTAAAACATTTGCAAGGGTATAAAAACTTCGGCAAAGACGAAGCGTCATTTCTCGTTTTTTTTGCAGAGATTTTAAGAAAAAATTAACTTTGAACGGCTGCGATATATCGATGTTCTTTGAAGGCGATATATCAGCTATCGATATTGAAAATCGTTTGATTTCATATCTTACTAGACATTAGACTACCCTTCTTAAAATAGATTTGAAAATACCGGGCAGAAAAAGATTCGCTTTGGTCCCACAGATATGAAAAAAAGTTTGGTAAAGGATCGGACTTCACTTAGTGGAATGCGCTCGCCCTCAAAATCGAAAAATTTGAAATGTATGGAAAGAGGGGGATGATTTTAACACCCTAAAAATCCCAAATAAATTTATTTGTTAATTCTTTTTAAATCCCTTTAGGGGAATATCATAGCAACATTTTAAATATAAATGTGTCTTCTTTTTGAGCGTAAGCTTGGCCAGAATTAAATCAAAAGGTCAATATTTTCATATTTTTTTGGTATTTTTTGTGAAGAATTTTTAATATATGAGATTCTGATTTTTGCTTTTGGCTCAAGGGCAAAACTATTATTTTGGTTCCATTAGAAACATATTAGTGAAAATCGCTTATATGCAAAAGTTATAATGCAGCACAATATTTTTTGCACATAAGCGATATTTTGCATTTGCTTGTTTATTCGGTCATTTTTTAAATTTGTCGTTTCAAAATTTTGTTTCAGTCTTTTCAATATGAAATTATCTTACAGGAAATTTTTAAAATTCTTTCTTCGATACTTGGGTAAATTATGACATTTGAGATTCATTGTACTGAAACACCAGTATCAGGGCTCCAAACCGGTTCGGGGGGGAGTCTCCGAGACATTTTTGGGAAGCTCGGATTGAACCTCTGAACCGGAAGAACAAATTTTTCTGTCTGAACCTGAACCCGAACCGGAGTAATAAAAAATCGCGTATGATTCGGTTCAAAAATATGTTTCAAACTAAATTTTTCTCTAGCATCTAAAAATTTCCAAAACACCTTAATGCACTCATGCAGGTGTTTTTGTAAGTTTAAATATTAGAAACCCGTCCTTACATTTTAAAATCAATCCAATCTCTACCACTGAACCTCTAAATCCAATAAGAAACCAAAAGAGCCAGTATTAATAAAAATTAACTGAAATACTCTAATATTATATGGAAATTTATATAGAGCGCACACTTGCAACTGAGAGATAAACTGATGGCTGACCATGATATTTAAGTAGGGCAGCAAGTTCATCTTTCAGCCACATGTGTGCGCATGCCGTTAATGATTAAAATTTTGAATTAATTTCCAGTTTAATGTTAGGGGGTTCGAACCCCGGAGTGAACCACTTCCGATTTTTAGGAGGTTAGCAGACCTGATCAGTATTGCTTCTGGATTTTAAATCCTTTTGATAGAGCCTTGAAGTGCAATCTAGAGCAGCGGTGGGCAGCCTCATAGCCCTTCTTACTCGCGCAACCCGGCCCGTTATTTTTATAATTCCACGATGCAATTCATATTACAACAAACACACGCTGCATCGCGTCGATCAAAAATAATCACGCTGTTGTACCCTTCCCGTTATTTCTGCTGCCCACCGCTGATCTGGAGGCATCGGCAAATAATTTGAGTTAAAAGCAGCTCATTAGCTGTATTATTTTTACTGGATTCTCTATGAATCTTTGAGAAGTTAATAGAATTTAGTTTGCAGCAACTCTGGTGACCGCTCTAATCTGAAGCATAGTCTTTATTTAGCTTTAAGGCGAGCTCCTGTGCCTTAGCGAGCAAAACTGGTCTATAAAAAATTCCGTGTAGATAGCGGATTTGGTTAATCTCCAAGAGTGCTGTCTTCAAGTGTACATGTGTGCTATATCTATTTCTTTTCTCGTGAAGATTGGTTACAACACTTCGCCTGCATTGTTTTTAATGCACGAGATGTGACGGAGCCTTGCTTTATCCTTCACAGCAAGCATCTTTTGATAATTGTTGGTTTTCTCTTAAATCTAGCTTTTTCTTTAGCTGTTAGAAATTCAAACTTAGAATTATGATGTGAAATTCATGCAGGTTTTATTACAAAGTCATCTGGTTCAGCTACCAGGAACTGTGTGCCAAAATTTGCTTACAACCGATTAAAATAGTACGCAGATATTTTAAATTTGATGTATAATGTTTGCATACAAGCGATGTTTGCTTATAGCGATTTGCATACAAGCGATTAAATTCTTATATCAAAGCTGTGCATAATGCTCTAAAATATTATACTTTTGCATATAACCGGTATTTGCATACAAGCGGTTCGTCATATAACCGATATTTACTGTATTCAACAGTTTGGCTGCGATCGGACTACATTTAGTGGACGCGCTTCGCCCCAAAACCAAAAAATTTTAAATATACTGCCAATTATGAGATAAGATTCGGTCACTAAAAAACCCTTATATATTTAATATCAATTTACGAGAATGATATTATTTTGATCAGAAATATATTATTATTTCTTTGTCAAAATGAAATAAAAATATGCATTGTTATTGGAAAATAAATATCTACGGTGTCCTACAAATATAACCCTTGAACTCTTTTAAACTAGCTGGATAAGAGTCTTAGTCATAAAGGTAATCTAAATGATTAAGAAATAGCAAAGTAAATTTTGGATCATTTGTAAACAAAAGGGTTTCTAGCTTTGACTTGAGCTTGTAAGAAGCCAAACTATTTTGAATATTTGGACGACCAACTCCAAATAAAGCTAAAAAAAAACCACAAAGAACTTTCAGCCCAAAGAACTGGTACCAAATATATAACTTTCGTCTTTTAAGTCCAAAATATCAACGTAAGTAAGTGCTACTAAGGGCCGATTTCTGTTCTCCCAGATAGCTGCTATGTGTCAGATAGTCATCGATTTTACACTATTATTTGTCAGTTTATGTGACAGATAGCTCTATGTAGAAGTTGTGATATCGGCCCTAAGTCACTTTTGATTTATAGAAGAGTAAACTTTTAGGGCAGTGTTTGTCAAGAAGAGCGAGGCTAACAAGTGAGAGTGTATTGGTTTACGAACCTGCTCTGACCTACTTCATTGACCGCTGGCCAGCGACTGAAAAGCTGTTTACACTCTTGGCACAAGCCTCGGCAAGCGTTCGGCTCGTGTTGGTGTAAATAGTGAAATGTGTTCGCTGCTTCCGGTTTTTTTTTTTTTGCGATATTCACTAACTTAATGATTCGATTCGATCAATTTTTGTATTGTTTACAAAAATCTTTCAGCGTTAAATTTATAACTTTTTTTTTAACCGTTGCAAACTGCTGGTCAAAATGAATATACACTTTGCTAGTGTATACAAAATTTAAGGAGTTTTATTGAGCATTATTGACGCGAGGTAAGAATTTCGTGCATCTTTTCTCAGTTCTCGCCTCTGTCTGTACGCAGAATAATTCCAATTTAAATGTGTAAATTTATTTAATTTAATTTTTAACTCTTTCAATTAAAAAAATCCACATGCCTCAACTTTCTTAAGCATTCGCCAAAGCGAGTTGTGCGGTATAAAGAAATGGAAATGAAGACAAACACCAAGCGGAGAGAACACAAGAGAGCGTCATGAGGGCGTGAGTGTTTGCCTCGTAATTGATCTAATTGAGAGCAGGTATATGCGTGTGTGTGTGTCAGTTGCTACTTAGGCAAATTAGAGCCCCTACGCTACCTCAACTCCCCCGCAACACCACACGCACTTCCTTTCCCTTCCCCTGCCCTTCTCAACACTCCGCTTGCTTTGGCTCTGCTTTTGGCTGCGGAAGTGCGTGACTTTGGTGTTTTATTGGTTAAGACTATATTGGGTTGAGACAGTATGGTTTGAGACGATTTATTATTCTTTTTGCAGCTCAGCTGCTGCTGCAAAGTATGCAATGACAACAAGCTGCGCTTGCGCTGAAAAGTATGTGAAAATATTTTTGTTTTCAACGGCCAGAATTTCAGCCAAGGCCCTGGGCGATATTTAAGATTTGCAGACCGGTTACCACAAAGCAGTGAACCCAACATTTTCATGTTTTTGCCTTAGCATAAGCAAATTGGATCCCTGAAACTATAAAACGCTTTTGGTTGCGTAAGGCCTGTTCTTAGATGTCTAAAAGTGTAGATAAAATGAAAATGTCAATTACACAGTTGCT
The DNA here is from genome assembly GCA_018904235.1 of Lordiphosa stackelbergi. Classification (NCBI taxonomy): domain Eukaryota; kingdom Metazoa; phylum Arthropoda; class Insecta; order Diptera; family Drosophilidae; genus Lordiphosa; species Lordiphosa stackelbergi. The sequence continues at coordinate 33,874 of JAEIFU010001920.1, read as the reverse complement.
ACAAAAATAAAATGAGCACATACTTTTGACTGTACCCAGTACATATTATGGCATTTTTCCCAACACCCCTAAAAAAACCGTTTTTTGCTTGATTTGATATACGGTATGACAAGAAAGTGTTCTGACACAGAAAAAAAGGTGTGAGTGTCGTTTACACTCACGAGGCTTTGATGTGAAACATGATGCCAAGCTTAAGAGCTTAATTTCAAAATCACAAGCTCTCTTAATGGTATATAAAAACGGCAAGGGCACTCTTTCAAAAGAAGAAAACTAACAGGGAGTAGAAATACCAACAAAGAGATCACGAGCTGAAGTGTTCTTTCATTTTTTCAGGAAGTCTTGTTGATTGTGCTGATCCATAGAAAAATGATGATGTTTCACCCACCCAGGTGAGATCCCAGACCCCTCCCAGATCCCAACCATATCCCACCCTGTTACCACCGAGATCCCACCCTGATACCACCCAGGTCCCACCCAGAACCCAGACCTATATCCCACGCAGATCCTACCCAGATCCCCTTCCCAACCCCACCCAGATCCTACCAAGATCAAACCACAACCCACCCAAGGTGATTCTTGTTAAAATGATCTTCCAAATGCTAGGTGGGAGAGTGGCACATTTCTTCCCGAAGGGAGATTAGAATACGATTGCTATGAGATATCGCTAGAGTAAAGCGATACATACTGAAAGAATCACACAACGACAATCTTTTCTTGTGTGCTTTCCCAGCAAACAATTTCATATAAAAATACACGTTTTGTAAGCGTTCAAATATAAGCAAAACGCTTATAAAACGCTGCTGTGACATTTAAAAACCAAAAGTAAGCGGTTTATAATCGAAACGCACCTATCTGTATAAGCTTAAAAAGTCGCTTGCAAACATGTTTTATTATTAAAGCTTTCCACAAGCTTTGTAAATACGATTACAAAACACGTATTGTAAGTGAAATAAGAAAAGCGTTTTAAACATTTATTTGTGAGTGTTCTGGTTGGTTATTTTTATTATTCAAAAATTAAATTAAATTAAATTTGAGTTTTCCCTGCTCTAAGGGGAAGTACAAAGCCCTCTTCCTTCCTTAATATGAGAGCGAAAGTCTCTGCAATAAGATTTAAATATAAATGTAAATAGTTGACTTTAAACTGCAAGTAAGTATTGTTGCTTACGACGAATGGCAATGGCGACAATGAAGGCTCGACTGCACGTCTTGTCCGCAGTAAATTTTCTTGCACTTAATGTTGACAATCGTTTATAATTTGCTTTCTTAATTTTTTCCTAATATTTATTATTTTTTTATATAATTTGAGCTTGCATTTACTTTTTTAAAGAAATATTTTCACTTGTTCGCTCTTCAGGAAAGACAACGAGAATGAGATAGGTTACCTTTCTTTTGTCTGCTTGACAGCTGCAGCTGCGTAGCACAAAAAAGATCAGAAGTTTTGCGAAGAGAGCAGATAGTGAGCACGAAATTTCTCTCGGTCACCGAAACGACATGCGCAAATAGCTTACTTTAGCAAGTGTTTTGTAAATGTCGTAGGCTGCCATACGACAACGCTTTGCAAAAGCAATCTTACTTATTTTACTTGCTAAATTGCTGGCTGGGTTAACATAAGTGCCCCCATAAGTATGCAGTCCCCAAATTTACGGTCTCCGAATAATCAGACGATTTGTTTTGCTCATACCCAGCGGCGCAGAGCTCAACGTGTTCTGTCGAAAATATGCATTACGCCTGTCGAAAAAGTAATGCAGAACACTCGCTGCTTTTCGCTTGAGAGATCGAAGTAACCGAAAAAACACAGAGTGCCAACATTCTGCATTACAATTTTTAAAATAATGTGCGCATTCGTATTAGGAATCCGATGACAGTTCGGCTCTGGCATACATCCTTTATTACTAGTAATGCAGGCACAGTGGCCGGATTCGCGAATTTGGCGTTGCAAAAATCAATTTTTGATGTTCGATTTTTTTGAGCAAATTTTTTTTATTTCAATAAAGGGAACCCTAGATAGCCCAGAAAACTGTGGTTTTTTGAATTTGGTCAATTATTTCGGTTGTTACAGTGGTTCAAAGTTCAACAATTTTTTAAACTGCTGAATTTTTAATTTTTTTGGTTACAAATGTCAACTTTGTGAACCTATAAAAACCAAACGGTAATACCGATTTGAATTTGGTTGATTTTTTTGAAAAGATGCATTAATTCTTAATGTGAATACATTAATAAACTGTATTATTTCAAAGTAGAATGTTCCACATTCACGTTTTAGGTGTACACTATTTTTGGTTGAGTTTTCAAACTTTGATAGACCGGGAAACATCAATTTCACCCGATTTCAGTTGTTTCGGAACATACGTCTTATATATTAGTCTATTTATTAATGTATTGTAAAAGTTGCAGCTGCCGAAACCTGCCGGATTAAACGTTACAGTGATATATGCGATTTAATATGTAGATAAATAATATTTGGGAAGGAGAAGAACAAAAAAATGTGTGGCAGGTAAAATGATTTAATAGCGTATTTTGTGATTTACTGAGATAGGTAGCACATAATATAGGTAGTTACAATTGGCCTTTTCTGATTTTCCGCGTTAGAACTAGCAAGTGGGTGGATTTTTTACCTACCCTCGAGTGACCCTTTCAACAGGTACTAGCTATGAATGAAGTTGGTCATTGTCTTTTGATGGTGTTGTGAATTGTTACCTAATATTGCGTAACCCTTTCAAAAGAATTTAGTTTTTTTTCAGACCATGCCTATTTTACCTGTTGCTACCTGTGTTCCTTGTGAACATACTTATAAAGGGCTTACTCCAGTAAAGGCAGATTATTCAGATTTGAACAGTCGAGCGAAAAAGTACGCACACATAGTGATATTTGTATTATCGAAAATGGACAACAGCAAATTATTTGAGTTCTTCAAAACCGCGAAATCCCAAAAAGCTTTCGAGTCGTTGGTAAAAACCGAACTTAATTATACAAATGACGATTTGAAGGATGGGAAAATCATTACGACGCAAATAAAAAACATATTCTACAGACTACAATCTAAATGGAAGTTAGCAAATCGAACTGAGAATGGATTTATACTTAAAAACTCGAATTGGCTGGATGGATTTACGTCTTTCAAAGATAATGACGATATGGCCAGCACTTCTTCTGGGCAACCACGAGGCAGACCAACGAAATCTATCGATGAGTGCTCTACGTTTACCAGGAAAAGGAAGCTTCAAGGTACCACAATGGAAATTAGCACGGAGCATCTATCGGAGGCATTATCCGTCAAATACTCAAAAGACCTGGAGAGAAACAGATCTACTATAACAAAAGCTGTAGCAATTGCTAGTCCTGTTCGTCTTAAGCGCATTAAGGACAACATCAATACACCGCCAAATGCGCAGCCCACCAAGTACACTCAGGAAGAAGCTTTGGCCCTGTTTTTGGACGTGGGATTTTCCAAGCAGAAGTATAAGATGATGAGAGACTCGTTAAGGAAGCACAACGTGGACATTCTTCCCAGCTACGAAGACATAACTGCTGCAAAAAAGGAGGCAGTTCCAGTCCCTGTGGAAGTCACCGAAGTATCGGCACAAGTAAAACTTCAGGACTTGGTGGACCACACAGCGAGACGCTTATGCAAAGTCTACCGATCGGCGGATACGAAGTCATCTGGATGTCACAAACGGTTTAAGATCATTCCAAGTCTTACTGGGGAAAATATTGATGCATGCAGATATGGAAAATATGCCAAGGAGACAAGAGATCTTTTACGTGCAAAGTACCCAGAGAAAAAACTTACTCCTACTGTTCATAAAATATTGGATCATGGTGAGAAGCTTATACAACAACAACTTTTATCGATGGGAGAGTTGTCAGAGGAAGCCCAAGAATCTAAAAACAAGGACTACAAAAGGTATAGATATGCGAACACGTGCAAAATATCTCGACATCAAGAAAACACAGACCTTTTCAACATGTTGTCGGCCTCCTCTGATCCTCGTATCTCATCTCTCAGACACATCAGGACACTCGCGGAATTAAACAACGAATATTCACCAGAAATATTAAGTCTATTAAGCACTAATGATATGAATACCTATACTGACAACATTTTAGAAGAAAATTAACCATTCCCAAGTTAGAACTAATTTTGTATGAAAATAAATTTTTTTTTAATAAGTACAAATTATCCTTTTATAAAATTTTGTTAATTTTTAATAGTATTACAACTTCATTTTTAATAAATCGGTTTTAAAAAATTAAAATACTTAGACTTTTTCATGCAATTTTTTCAGAGTATTAAACTATCAACTTTGGCAGCCGATCCTGAGTCCTCCTGTTAACCTACAAAGATGAACGTACGCTCATTTTAAAGCTACAGGAATTCTCTATCCTCGCCCCTTTGAAATTTTTCAAATATCTCTTTCCGTTAAAAAGTTACGATTTTTGCAACGCCAAATTCGCGAATCCGGCCACTGTGCGGCCACAACAGAAAGATTACTGGGATAGATTGAAAATTTATAGTTTTAAGCTTTTGAGGTATATATGTAGGTTTTTTTTTAACACTTTTGTACTTAGTTCGTACTAGTTCGAAGGTCGGGATCAAATCAGTTTTGTTAAACAACAATTTAGCTGGCCTTTTTTCTGGGTGTGTGTGTTGTGTGGAGCATTGTATATTATAGAGTTGTGCGATGTGTTTGAAACTTACTTAAGATTTACTTAAATATTTTACTTAAGATGTTGAATAAACTATGTATATCAGGTGTGCCCACTGCCTATGCGCACAACGCGCATTCGGTTTTATTGATGTGAAACATTTTTAATTTCGGTACGGAAGATTTTAGAAGGAGTAAAGAGCGTGGAAAGAGGGGACAAGGGGAGGGAAAGTGGGGGTGACTTAACAGTGATATGACAGTTACTGAACAATGACTAAACAGTGACTTGACAGTTACTAAATCGTGACTAAACACTAGACACTGACAGTGACTTGGCAGTGACTTGACAGTGAATTAACAAATTTATATACCATTGAGAGAGCTTGTGATTTTGATATTAAGCCTTTAAATTTAGCAACATATTAAAGCCTTTTACACTCTAAGAATTTTGCTATTTTCCCTATAAATCGAACAATAAATGTACAGTGCCGCTCAACTGAATAGGTTTGACTTTTTTTTTAGGTTTGAAGCGTTGTATCTCCTTAACAAGCACTCTATTTTAAGAAAAAAATTTTTTCAAAATATATAAAGTTGCTGTTCTGTTAGTTTTGTTTTTATATAACTTTTTATTAATTTTTCAAAAACATAACAAAAGATCTCAATTTTTTTGGCTCAATTGAATAGGTTTGACCACTAAAACTATTAAACATAAGTCTATAAAGCAAAATTTCAAGGCACTGGGTAACTTAATTAATAAAGGACACTGTTTTTGCATAATTTAGTATTTGGTATGCCCACCCTTGTTCTTAATTATTTCAAACATACGGTTTGGTATCATAATATTTTTCAATTTCATTTAGTGAAATTGTTGACCAGGACAAAAGTCCCCAAATGTTCTCGATAATATTAACGTCAGGGGAGCTATTTGACGTTTTGATCTTTAATCCACAGTTTTACAACCCGAGCGGTATGGATGGGAGCGTTGTCATGTTGGTACGTCCATGGAATATGACCATAAATCTCCAAAAACTGGGGAAAAGCCTTTTGGATTACAGTCTTGTACACATTTGCGTTCATCTTCGAGGTGACAAACTGGAGCTCGCATGTTCCATAAAACGATATGGCTCCCCACACCATTACTCCACGTGCACATGGGTGATGACGACTTAAAAAACATTCTTCCTTTCGCATATCGTGGAAATAGTAATTATAGCCATCCGGTCCATCGAGGTTGAACTTCTTTTCGTCGGAGAAGACCACCGTCTTCCACTCCTTGTTCCACGTCATGTGTTCTCGAGCAAATCGAAGTCGTGCTTCCTTTCGAGCATCGTTGAGAGGTGTTTTTTTTTTTTTCAATCTCTTCAAGTGTTTGGCGCTTCGAATAATTCGTTTTACAGTGGCCACACTAGCATTTACGCCGCATTCTTCCCTAATTTTACCAGCAGAAAGGTGGGAATTTGAGGCGGTTCGTAGGATAAGTCGCCTCTCCGATGCTGTTATTGCATATTTTTTTCCTCCATTCATTTTTTTCCATAGTCAGCTTCATTACGAAGAAAATTACTCACAATGTTTTGACTTCGACCAATTTTTCTTCGCTATTTTATAGTGTTTTATGCCAGAATCAATATAGCCTTTTATTTGACCTTTTTCAAAATCGGTTTTCGGCCCATTTTATAAATAACTGATAGCAGTTGCTAAATTTTGAAATTCAAAAGAATTCAACTCTTCTAATTCACGCAGTCAATCAAAAAGTGAAGTCAAAGGTGTCAAACCTATTTAGATGAGCCAAAAATAGAGCACACATTTAGCGAATTTCTCGACGAAAGCAAAATTCTGAATTACTGTTGCATTCTACCCGTTACTTTTATATTGCATATAATGAGTCAACAAATGAAGGTTCAAAATAAAAAGAAAAGATAGAAAAAAATTCAATTGGAGCAAAGAAAGAGGGAAAAATGTAAGCAAGATTTTTCAAACCTATTCAGTTGAGCGGCACTGTATGCGTTTCTTCAGCGTAGATTTTTTTGCAGGCGATTAACACACACACACACACACACACACACCATAATCGGTTTCTCTTTCTATTTCTTGTGGTTGTTATTGTTTTAGAAATTTTGAATGTGATTCTACACACCTCTGATCTATATCAGGAAACACAATTTTCTCATTTTATTGACATTCTTCAATTAAGAATGTCTCGACCTTTCCTCTTAAGCTTCATAGAAAAGATGCAAATTGAAAGCTCACAATTTCTAGTCGTCTTCTATTCTATTTATAATATGTCATGGTCAAGGTATCGCAATAGAGTCAGTCACAAAATAGTTGGGGTCAAATGGTTTACCTTCATTGAGTGATGTATCATTTAGCGCCGTATCGAAATGTATGCGAGGCAGTGTCTTCGATTTGTACTCACCTGAAAGAGACAAAAAAAAAAAGACACAAATTATTTTATATAAATAAGTATCAAGTGACGACAATTAGTATGTGGAATTGTAGATGGCCATTTGAGAGAAGTCGACCCATTTACATAGCTTGACCTTTGTGTGCAATGCGATGCCGCAGCGCCAACTTGTTATGAATTCATTTCAATTAATGCAAAATATGAATAGTACAACAAAAAAAAAAAAAAAGCAACAACGCTTACAAAATGCGCCAATTCAGCGCTAAGAGAGCTAAATGTGTCGCGTCGCCGTCTCGACGCTCAAGATACGAACACACAATGGGGCAAAGAGATACAAAGCGATACAGATGCAGATACAGAAGAGGGGTGAAGGTGACACGTGTGAATAGATGTGGCACAACTGAGGCCCCTCTATGAGGCATGAATTGTTCAATTGTTTGCAAGCGCAGATCCTCACCAGAGGCCAATTAAAGTCGGTTGAAGACGTACCCTATATACAAACACTCCATGGAAATGGAATACCAGCAAATGGCAAACTAAATTGAAGTGTGTGCACTTGCGACATTATTGCATGCCCAGAGGTTGTTCGAAGTTCGACAATAGAAACAAAATTTTGAACTGTATTTTGCCAGACTTGAACCGAAACTTTTTTGGGGTATACTGGGGGGTTCGGTTTGGGTTTAGGTTCGGAATATTATTATTTTTTTTATCAATCGCGTCAATTTGGCTTAACTGTGTATGTGTATGTTACAGTAAACAATGCCAGCAACACGTAGCGGTGGCTATTTGGGCCGTTGAACAAATGCAGCAACACCTATGCGAAAATGTTAGGGCAGCAAGAACAGATCAACATTCTTCTCAATCACAAGAAGCGCGAGCTGTCCGACGTCAGCAGAGACAAGCGCGGCGGACAAATGTTAACACACGCAGAACAATTGACCAACAACACCAACAAGTACATCGATCATTTACATCTGATTCGTTTCTTTGTATTGAGTTCGAGTATTAGCCAAATATCGAATATTCCGCTCATCTGAAAGTCCTGTTTGGTGTCCATAGCAGAATGTCCGCGTTCAAATTCAAAAATAAGTCCGCCGGGATGTGTTGCGCATCAGGAAAAGTGCCGGAACCATTGAACCGGCTTGCTCATCGGCACGGTTCCAGATTTAAACCTGTTTCTGAAGTCCATTTGTAGATTTTCTTCATGCTTTCAAATGACTTCGTTCGGAGCAACAGAAATAATGCACAATACAGCGGCAAATGGTCAGCAATTTAATTCAACCTTCAAAATCAAAGGCCAAGTGTACCATAAGCTAAGGTTCATTCCTGCCAATGCACTTTTACAAATCTACATAATTTGCTTCAAACGTGTGGATGCACGTTGCGTCTGCAATAGGCTCAATTTGCCTCAATTCAATTTGCATCGACTAGAAACAATTTATATGGCAGAACAACGTTTGCCGGATCAGCTGAACATAATTTGCTTGACCTGAACTCGGCTATAAGTCCTTAAAGTTTGCGCTTATAATTTTCCTCCCCCTAATCAACTTATTTTTCCATCAAGTGTCTATCATTTTGATAACGTTCTCGTCATCTCTTATCTCATCGCACATTGCAGTTGTCACCTTCAATATGGTTTTATATCTCAAACATTTCACACAGCGTTCTCAAACTTCCCGTTAACATTTTTATGAATGGCAAGAAACAGAATGAAAAAACGAAACTCTTGTTGGGGGGGGGGGGGGGAGGGGTATGCATTATCATTGTCATATCCCAGTAGCCAGTAGCGTAGATATCTAGCAGCATCCGTAACTTTAGCTGTAAATTATGTCGCCGCTGCGCCATTAATGACATCAAAGCAGAATGCCCGCTGTCCCTTACAAAACGCTGCTCTGCTGCTGATGATGATGATGATTACGCAGATGATGTCATATGTACACATATATCAGACAGTATATTACAATCCCTCTACACTCAAAAAATGGTTGGGTGCATGAAATAACGGTCTAAGCTACATTCCTCATCACTTGAATAGGATACCCCTCAAGTGTGTTTTATATCGCCCACTGATTCCAAGCCAATGATGCTAAAGACTTAATTTTAGTAAGTGCTTCATAATAATATAATACTTCATAATACAGCTTTAAATAGTAACATACATTTTTAAACCAAAATCCGTCTAATTGCGGAGCTCGGAAAATTGCGTCACTTAAACAAAAATTTTAGGAACTCAGATTTTTTTAACATAAACATAAATTAGAAATCTTTTTAAGAACTCAATTATTTTTAACATAAACATAAATTAAATATATGATAGTTGGTTTAATTTAGATGTACAAAAATTTTTTTAATATTGCGTCGAGCCACCTTGCCGTTCCAAAACTTAAGTCATTTGGTTTGAAAGGGATTGATACAAACTGGCCAAATAATTGAACGATATCGAGTCATCGATGTTTGCCTTGCACATAAAAGCATATTTCAAATCAGTATATAATAAAATCTATTTCGAATATTAAAGAAAATAAAATTAGAAAACACTAGTTTACAGCATTTCCGATCCCGACCATTTGACAGTCATTTCATATGTAAATCCCTTCGCTGAGTCCAAAAATGCAGTCCAAATATTTTTTAGTGGGGCCGTTTTCGAGAAATCGCGGAAAAGCTAGTTTTTTGATTTTGAAAAAAGTACCTTTAGAAAAATGTGTATATCTTCAGTATCGGTTCATTCATTATGAAATGGTAATGCTTTCTTGGAAGGTAATTAAATGCCCTATCATTCATTCGTACACCACTTCTTAATCCGGTGCTTGCATTCGGCGTTATAAAGGCTTTTATCGGCAACTTTGCATTAAATTTATGAATTTTTTAAAAAAAAGCTAGATTTTAAGTGCGATTTTCACCACGAAAAAAATTGTATAAAATTTATTTTATTGCTGGTCACTAAAGATTTCTCTATTAAAAATACAACGCCACATAATTCATTCAAATCCGTTCAAGAATATAGAAGTTATTTGCATTTAAGTAAAAAATGGAAGGTTTCAAGTTCATGCAAATTGACTTGGTTTAAATGTTTTACTGTTCGTCGTAGGAGGCATAGTTAAAATTCAAACTATGCTATTTAAGGGCTACTATGACCTGCAAAATTTATTTTGTACCTGGTTAAGATTTTTTTGTGATTGACTTAGGTTGAAAAATTAGTGCAAGAGTCAAAAATGAATCAATATCCTAATAAATTGTGCTGCGCTTGCGGTCATTACATATTCATACTCTGTACCGAAGGTACATAGAGTATATTAAGTTTGTGCAAAAGTATGTAACAGGAAGAAGGAATCATTTCCGACCCTATAAAGTATATATATTCTTGATCAGCATCAACAGCCGAGTCGATATAGCCATGTCCCTCTCGTCCGTCCGTCTGTCCGTCCGTATGAACAAACAGATCTCAGAGATGGTAAGAGATAGAGGTTTGACATGTATGGGACAAATGCTTCTTATACTTGCAGGCAGATCAAGTTTATTTTCAATTTTCGCCACGCCCCCTCCCGCCCCCGCAATTTTGAAAAAACGTCATATCTCCGACAGTTTTATAGATAGATGATTCGTACCTTCTAAAGATAGGTAGTCATTGGCAATATGTATCGATTTGCCGAAGAAATGATAAAGATCGGATGAGCGGTTCTCAAGTTATGAGAAAAAAGTGTAAAAAAGAGGCCTCCCACGCACACGCAAACAACACCGCATTGCATGCATCAAAGAGAGAGAGAGAGAGAGAAAAAAAACTTAGAGATGAGCACAGTGGCAGCGACGCATTCAGCATATACACCGGGTACAGAGTATGTTATAGTCGGGCTTGACCGACTTTCTCACTTGTTTTTATAAGACATATGTGAGCAAAAAATAGAGAAAAGGTATCTTCGGCCGGTGATAAAGCTCGTATAATTTATGTAAATGTCGTTGAAATTGTTAGCGGAGTAATTTTATATGTAACCCCCGCAAGCGTTACTCCATTTATTAGTATAATTTTTTTTTGCATTCAATTTGACGTCTTAGACTCATTTTCAACCGAAGTCAATCACAAAAAATCTTTGGCAGGTCATAGTAGCCCTTAAATAGAATAGTTTGAATGTTAACTATGCCTACTCCGACGAACACAAAAACAATCAAACTTAATCAATTTGCATGAACTTAAAACCTTCCATTTTTTACTTAAATGCAAATAACTTCTATAATCTTGAACGGATTTGAATGAATTATGTGGCGTTGTATTTTTAATAGATAAATCTTTAGTGACCAGCAATAAAATAAATTTTTCACAATTTTTTTCGTGGTGAAAATCGCACTTAAAATCTAGCTTTTTTTAAAAAATTCATTAATTTAATGCAATGTTGCCGATAAAAGCCTTTATAACGCCGAAGTCAAGCACCGGATTCAGAAGTGGTGTATGAATGAATGATAGGGCATTCAATTACCTTCCAAGAAAGCATTACCATTTTATAATGAATGAATCGATACTGAAGATATACACATTTTTCTAAAGGTACTTTTTTTCAGAATCAAAAATCTAGCTTTTCCGCGATTTCTCGAAAACGGCCCCACTAAAAAAATCGTGATATGGATTTTTGGACTCAGCGGGGGGACTTACATAAGAAATTGCTACCAAACGTTCGGGATCGCAAAATTTTTATTATTTTGTAAACTAGTGTTATTTTTCAAAACCGTCTAGTGGCCCAGTGGTTAGTGTGCTGGACTGCTGGGCGGGAGGTCGTGGGTTCGATCCCGCCTCTGAACATCCAATAATAAAAGTTTTTTTTTCTTTGGAAGAATAGCTTTTACACATACGGTCACCTTTACCAGCTATTGGCGCCAGCTGTGAAGTAATCTAGCCATGAAAAAGCAAATTCTCAAACTTTGCCGTTCGGATTCGGCGTTAAACTGTAGGTCCCTTTCTCTTGTGCGAAAAATTTAAGGCACACACGCCAAGAGATTGTGAGAAGCTTGGCTTGGCCCCGTTGGAGGAGCTGTCAGCCAATTTTACATTTTTACTTTTTCAAACGATCGTTCCTATGGCAGCTATATGCTATAGTCATCCGATCCGGCCGGTTCGGACAAATGTGCAGCGTATTTGTACCAAAAGACTTCGTGCAAAGTTTGGTTAAGATGTATTCAAAGGCCTTGGAATTTATGGGGCGGCAGAGAGGGCGTGGTCTGATCGGTCTAAATTTTTTCTCGGGCTTCACATATGCTATGACCATAAATTGTACCAAGTTTCAGGTCTGTAACTACATTTTTATAATTTCTGCCAAAATTTTTGACATTTGGACCAGTGTGCACTGTGAGGTCAGGTCACATGCTCGCGGCAAAAACTGAGACGTTGCGCTTTTCTTGCCGTGTTAAGGGGAGGCCTCTTCTTTATTTTTAATCTCTTTAGATGTTTAGCTTTCGAAATAACGCGATGGACAGTGGATAGACTAGCAGTAACATCACATTTTTAACAAATTTTCGCCACAGAGTCATAAGAATTTAACGCAGACATTTGAATACAGTTGTTTAATAATTTTGCTTTTGAGTTATAAACAATTGTAAAGAGAGTGCACAGGATGTCCTATTCAAGTGATGAGAAGTGTACATACTTTAGCTAAGCTTCAGTCTTCAATTTCTCATACTTGATTTTTTCTCTGCAGAGAAAACAAATGATATTTTTTATACCAATTTTAAGACGATATGAAAAATTATATTTTAATCGATATTTTTTGACATATCATAACATTTTTAGAATCATTCTGAAACTATAAATATTAATTTACGAGAATGATACAATTTTGGATCAGACATATTATTTTCAGTGTCAAATGCAATGAAAATATTGATATTTTTTATACACTTGAAAAGTGTATTATAATTTGCCCAAAAGTTTGTAACGCATAGAAGGAATCATCTCCGACCACATAAAGTATATATATTCTTGATCAGCATGACGAGCTGAGTCGATTAAGCTTTGTCCGTCTGTCTGTCCGTCCGTCCGTCTGTCTACGCCTAGTCCTCCGTTTTGGAGCTATCGAGCTGAAACTTTGCACAGAGTCTTCTTTTTATTGCACGCTGCTAATATGTCGGAACCGACCGGATCAGATAACTACTTCTTGTAGCTGCCATACAAATGTTCGTTCGGAAAATGGGTTTTAGTGAGAAAACCTGGTTTGTTCTCAATATTATCGCTCTCAAACACGGTCATGGGTAATATGTAATGTTTTTAAGCTGATCTGCCAAGTTTGGTCGAAGTCGCTAACCGTTGTGACAAGCTATTTCAAGTGTATCAAAATTTCGGTACAGACGAAGTTAGCTTTGCCTTTCTCGTTTTTAAATGCGTTTTTTTTCTGAGTGTAATATAATTAACAAAATAACGAGCCACAAATGAGAACTTTGTTCTCTTAACTTTTTTCCCGATTTTAATATAGATTTTCTTATTTGTTCTTTTCAGTGTACCCAGCGTTCCCGCTTTACTTACTCCTGCCCGCTGTTTCCAGTGTGGTGGTAGATGAGTTTGACATGCGTTCCTGCTGCAGTGCCTCCTGCTGTTGTTGTTGTCGATGATGATGCTGCTGCTGCTGCTGCTGGAGCAACTGCAACTGCTGCACATCGCAATGCACCTCATGCACCGGGGTGGGAGCATCATCCCGTTCACCGCGCAAACAAGACGCCAATCCACGACCCCTGGGCATGGTGCTGCGCCTCAGTACCGCCACTTGGGGCGGCTCAATGGCCACAGCCCGGCAATTGGCCGTTTGTAAGGAAGTGCGGGGCATGGAGTGCATTTTTTGCTGCTGCTGCTGTTGATGCTGCAGATGTTGTATTTGCACCTCTTCGCTGGCCGTGCGCAGAGCACCGCAGTTCATGTTTTGGTATTTATTTGGTATATATTTTGTTTTGTGAGTTGTTTTTGTGTGTTTGAGATTTTGTTTTTGGTTTCAGTTGCGTTTTTTTTTTGTTTGTTGGTTTTTGTTTTGCTTTTTAGTTATTGCCTTAGCCTTGGCATGGTTTCCTGTGTACGGATCGGGGATGAGAATTGAATGACGAACGCACACCGACAAACCGATTGGAGTGGCCAACTGACGCTGACGTTTCGCTTGCCTGAGCCAACAATTAAGATTTATGGTCATGGCGTGATGGCTGCCCTAAACCCAAAGCCTACCCCATGAACATATTTGTAACTAATTTTACCAAGTGGATTTTTCTTTTGCACACGCGCGACTGCGCACTCCCCACCCACCCTCTCTGCCAGCAGCTCTTGGTTTAATTCTTGGCTTGAAATTTCCTTTTAACTTTAACAATTTTACGCTCGTTGGGCTTTGGGCGCAGAAACGGAACGAAATTGAGTATAGAATATGAAATATGAGGAAATGTGGATTTAGAAGAAGTTTACTTGTTACAAAAAGGTGTTGAAATTAGTTGAATATTGTCACACGTAGTAGTCAGGGTTTTTGAGAGGAAGAGAATAAGAGGGATACTTGGTGTTGCCCTGATCTTTAAATAAATGGACTCTCAACATGCGATTTCGAATCGGCAGTAGATAAGTCACAGGCAGTGCGACATCCACCTCAGAATAGTCAAGGCACACTCGAGAATGGTTGGTAATCAACGAACTGACCAATAGATGGCGCCACTACTTGCTTTAAACAATGCTTGTTGAGGGATTTTCAAAACTGACCAATAGATGGGGCCACTACTGTGACCATGTGCCAGTCCCAGTTCATCCAGCTCCAATCACAGATCCAGTTCATCTAACTAGTTAACACATCACTAACAACTATCGATGCTTTTATATCTTACATCTTTAACTCACACACACACACTGACTTATCTCTTCGCCTTTCTGTGACACTCATTCTTACCGGCAACACGCCGTCTCCAATAAACCCAACTTAACCTAATCCGGGTTTTAAACTAAATAGTTAACGTGGCCTAGCCACATATGGTGACCCCTTCTGACAGAACAATTAACAATTGAACATTTAAATGGTTATAGTTCGCGACGAAAAACAGAAGCTGCCGTAACACATACATACGGGCGCTACACAAATGACGTTCGGCCTTGGTAGCGCCCCGAAACAAACATACAAACGCTTTCCCCCAGCAACAATACAACAAAAGTGAAATGTGCATAAAACATTAAACAAAAATGCAGACGGCGTCTGCAGCACACAACTTGCGATCACCGAAAAAGCAACGCTCTAACCAGGACTTGTGCATTCTCATTCTGCAACAGCAGTCAAAGTGTGGTTTTGCCCATGAAATTTCTAACTTCTACAAATTGTGAAATTTCGACTGAAACATAAACATGTAAATAACGCACAACAGCGCACACATGCATACAAGAGAGCATTCGCGCAGCAACGACACATACACTCATACAAGCATATGAGCCAGCCCAGAAACAACAACGACCGATAAAAAAAATAGTTTTCAATTCAACTCATCAACAACGGTCTCAACTTGTTAGCGGTGAACAAAATGATCATCCATACATGAAAACGTCAGAACAGAGTTCAAGAAGCTTCTTCAGCCTGGCTTAAATAGTCACTTAAGAACCCTTGGTCCAGTCCAATTCACCTTATCGCAAAAAAAAGACCGGTCGCTGGCGGATCTACACTCGCACACATGTCCAGTCAACTTGACGACATAGCTACAGGCACAAATGTCCCAGCCACAACATCGGTATTAGCCATTCACACAACTCGGCGACATTCAGCTAAAATCTTCACGTCTATTCATCAACTAAATGTTCGAGAGTTCAGCAAAAGATAATTCTTGCGAATGAAGACCTTGCAAATATCCATCCTCTTGAGCAGGTCTGTTCCCATTTCCGAGTGGATTTAAAAAGTAAAACGATTGTATTTCCGAATCGTTTTCATTTGATGTTCCCGTTTCCGAGTGAAATAGAAATCGATTTACTTTTCGAATGAAAGTTCGAATCGTTTTCGAACTATAATTCAGCAATGGTAACATAAACAATTTCGATCAGCACTGCGCATGCGCTGATGCGGAATTGCGAACAGCTCGGTTTCATTTCGATCGTTTTTGCTTTCGTCTACATGCAATTTCTGGGGTACAACTTTAAAATAATTAATTTTAAATCAAATTGAATGCCCAATATTTTTATGGTTACTTTAAAATCTTCTCAAAATATGACTTATTAATATAAAACGAGAAGGCCAAGCTAACTTCGTCTTTGCCGAAGTTTTTATACCCTTGCAAATGTTTTAATACATCAGAGTTTAAGAACGCCAGCATTAAAACAAACAATTTTTCTAAATAAAACCCACTTTTCGACCGATAGTTCCTATGACAGCTATAAGATATAGTCATCCGATTTTGACCAAAACTTCCAAATCTGTGTAAAAGCGCATAATATTAATAATTGCTGAAGTGAGACACGTTAACATTAAAAACAAAAAAGTTTTTCTCATAAAAACCACTTTTCGACCGATAGTTCCTATGGCAGCTATAAGATATAGTCATCCGATTTTGACAAAAACTTGCTTAATGGGGGAACTATGTGAAAGCGTATAAATTAATAATTCGCTGAAGTGGGAGACGTTAACATTAAAAACAAAAAAGTTTTTCTCACAAAGACCCACTTTTCGACCGATAGTTCCTATGGCAGCTATAAGATATAGTCATCCGATCCGGTCGGTTCCGACATATTAGCAGTGTGCAGTAAAAAGAAGACTCTGTGCAAAGTTTCAGCTCGATAGCTTTAAAACTGAGAGACTAGTTCGCGTAGAAACAGACAGACGGACAGACGGACAGACAGACGGACGGACAAAGCTCAATCGACTCAGCTCGTCACCCTGATCAAGAATATATATAGTTTATAGGGTCGGAAATGAATATTTCTATGCGTTGCAAACTTCTGGGCAAAATTATAATACCCTTTGCAAGGGTATAAATATTGGATAGATAAAAAATATAACCGTTGACATGAAAATTGTCAATTACTTTTCATTTCACTCACTCAAAGGCACAACTTTTAAAACCGAATAATTTGATCGTTTTTCGGAAACGGGAACAGCTATCAATTCCGATTCCACATGATTTGATCGAAATCGAAAACGGGAACAGGCCTGATTGTTTTGACGATTTCGATCCACTTGCAGAATAAATGTCATGCTTAACAATTGCACATTGCTAGAACATATATCTGATGTATTTTTAGACATAGACGATGGTCACACCGAAAGGAGAATAGAGTACTAGAACTAGAGGAAAGACCAAGACGAATGAACGAACAGACGTTGTAAATAGAATGGACAAGATATAGTATCACTTTCAAGAGGCGTACTATTTCTTTGATACATGCATTTTGATGCGTCATCACTCGAGTTCAGTAGGAAGATTATTGCAAAATTTATAAATGATTAGAGAGTCGGTGCAGAAGCAATTTCTCCTGTTCGCCTTACGTGGACTTAACTGGGAACAACACCGTCGCCTGCCATCGTATGTGGACAGACTCCGTCTATTAAGTCTACCGTCCTTGCAAGATCGTAGAATCTGTCATGGAGTTATGTTCCTTCATAAACTAATAAATGGCCATATTGACTCTTGTTTTCTACTGAGCCAAATTAATTTTTGATCCCACCTAGACCTACAAGACTAAAAAAAAAAAAAAAAAATAAAAAAATAAAATAATAAAAATTATAAAAATTAAATATAAAAATAAATATAAAAAAATAATAAAAATATATAAAATTAATTTGTGGAGGCGAGATTAGGATTAATCTCTTCTCTCTTTCTCTCCTTATTATTATGTTGACAGCTAAATTTGTCAACTCTATTAAATAAATACAAAATATTGTTCTGCTGAACACGGCCAATATGTTCTTTCTACTGCAATTTTTTCATTTTCAATTTCTTTAACTAAAAATAGTAAGTACATAGACAACTATGTATCAAACCATTTTGCTATCTTTTAAATTAAATTTTTATACTCTGTACCAAAAGTATATAGAGTATATTAAGTGTGTGCAAAAGTATGTACCAGGGAGAAGGAATCATTTCCGACCCTATAAAGTATATATATTCCAGCCTGTCTGTCCGACCGTCTGTCCGTCCGTCCGTATAAACAAACAGATCTCAGAGATGGTAAGAGATAGAGGTTTGACATGCAAATGCTTTTTATACCTTGCAAAGGGTATTATAATTTGCCCAGTTTGCAACGCATTCGGAATATTCATTTCCGACCCTAAAAACTATATATATTCTTGATCAGGGCGACGAGCTGAGTCGATTGAGCTTTGTCCGTCCGTCTGTCCGTCTGGTCTGTCCGTCTGTCTGTTTTTTAATTAAACTTTCACAATTTTTACTCCACCTCTTCAACACTACACTATCTTTATACTGTCATAGGAACTATCGTGTGGTTTTTTGAGAAAAACTTTTTCTTTCAATGTTAACGTGTCTCATGATTACCTAGTTTCTAAGAAGACCCATTTCTACTGAAATTTTTTTTGGTGTAGTTTGGAATGGTGATCTCAAAAATCGATTTTAAAAAATTTTTTCATGGCTCCGTTTTTGAAATATGAATTTTTCACTTTTTTCGTTAGGTGCTCTTACATTTTAAGCCATATCTGACTTCATAATTGTCAGATAGAGTCAAGCAAGATATGAATCGAAAGGCAATTGAACTGCTAGTAATTGCTTAGAACATTGTTTTTAAATCGGCTTAGTAGTTTGGATACAATAAACCAAAACATTTCAAAAAAATTCGATTTTTACTCAAAAAATGCAAGAAATTTCATTTTTAAACGCCTAGAAAAATATAAAAAAATTCAAAAAAATTATTTTTATTTTTTCTACTTAAGAATCGCACTTTTACGAAGAAAACCAAATAACGATTATCAAAATCTATGAACAAACACAGGAGCTATGAGCAATTTAGTGCAAAAAAATGTCGTATTTTCGTGATTTTTCAAAAATAAATTTCCGTTTGCTTCGACTTTTGTTAGGTTCTTGATTATAATTTCTGTTCTGGCTTTTCGCTAACTTCATAAAGTGATCAAAAGACGAAGAAAATTACAAGTTTATTTTTTGTGAACACACAATATACCCAAATTTGAATGTTATTTCCTCTACTCAATTTGATCCATATACGGTACGTGTTACACGATTTTCCTCACCAATACCTTATTGTCTTCGTAAAAGTGCGATTCTTAAGTAGAAAAAATAAAAATAATTTTTTTGGATTTTTTTATATTTTTTCTAGGCGTTTAAAAATGAAATTTCTTGCATTTTTGAGTAAAAATTTAATTTTTTGAAATGTTTTGGTTTATTGTATCCAAACTACTAAGCCGATTTAAAAACAATGTTCTACGCAATTACTCGCAGTTCAATTGCCTTTCGATTCATATCTTGCTTGACTCTATCTGACAATTATGAAGTCAGATATGGCTTAAAATGTAAGAGCACCTACCGAAAAAATAAAAAAATTCATATTTAAAAAATTTTGAAATTTTTTTTTAACATCACCAATCCAAACTACACTATAAAAAATTTCAGTTGAAATGGGTCATTTATTGTTTTTATTTTTGTAAACTAGTGTTTTTTAATATTATCCCCTTAAATATATTTTAAAAAATATTTGAAAAAATTAAAAATTTTAATCTTATAGCTGCAATAGAAACTATCGGTCGAAAAGTGATTAAAAATTATTTTTTTTTAAATTAAAAATCAAAAAAAAAAAATTTAAAAAAAAAAAAAAATAAAAAAAAATTTAAAATTTAAAAAAAAAAAAAAAATATAAATTATAAAAAAAAAAAATTTGGGGGAAAAAGGGGTTTTTTAAAAAAAAATTTTTGTTTTTAATGTTAACGTGTCTCACTTCAGCAATTATTAATATTATGCGCTTTTTTCAAGGGATTTGGAAGTTTTTGGTCAAAATCGGATGACTATATTCTATAGCTGTCATAGGAACTATCGGTCGAAAAGTGGGTTTTATTTAGAAAATAGTTTGTTTTAATGCTGGCGTTCTTAAACTCTGATGTATTAAAACATTTGCAAGGGTATAAAAACTTCGGCAAAGACGAAGTTAGCTTGGCCTTCTCGTTATACTTGCAGGCAGATCAAGTATATTTTCAATTTTTTGCCACGCCTTCTCCCGCCCCCGCAATTTTGAAAAAACGTAATTTTTCCCACAGTTTTGTAGATAGATGAATCGTACCTTCTAGAGATAGTTAGTTATTAGCAATATGTATCAATTTGCCGAAGAAATGATAAAGATCGGATGAGCGGTTCTCAAGTTATAAGCAAATAAGAGAATCGCCCCCCATCCTTGCACAACCAACACTGCACAATCATAGAGAGAGAGAGAGAGAGAAACTTAGACATGAGCGCAGCAGCAGCACTGCATTCAGCTCCTGCTCTAGGCACAGAGTATATTATAGTCGGGCTTGACCGACTTTCTCACTTGTTTTTTATTAAATAGTTAATTTCAATCATTTATGATCAACATTTTCTTAGCATTATTCCCCCCCCCCCCCCCAAGATTCTTACAAATATTAATTAATTTAACGGCCATAATTCGAAATTGGCTTAGCCATTAATTTAACCGCGCATTTTCACATTTCTTGTATGCTTCTTTCGCTCTCTTTTTCTCTTTTCATACACCATTTCTTGCATAAAATTTGAATTCTAGGCCTAATTTATGTGGTTTGTTGGGTTTTCCATTGATGATTTTCCAAGCGCTGTGCTTGGCTGTTGTTGTTGTTATTTGGGGCCAACTTGCGTGCGTTTTGCCATGAAACTTTTCCATCATTTTTATTTTTTTATTTTCAGCTGTGCGTGCGCTGTGAGAGCCCAAAAAGAAAACTGGTCGCCGTATCTCGATGTGATGTCTGTGAGGTGCCTACACTCAAAAGAAAAATATGCGCTGAATAATTTTCAAACAGGGCACGAATGTTTAAACCATAATTTACCGCTGATTTATGTTATGAAAATGTGAGGTTTGAGGTTTTTGGCCAAAGGTTTTTGGTTCGAAAATTTGATACGGTACCCGATTTATTTCGGTACCGTACTACTATTATTAATACTGGAAAATATAAAACAAAATTCTGAGATAAATCTAAATCATTTTATTCCTGTTTAATAAAACGAATCAAATTTCAACACAAAATGAATGGTTTCACATTTAAAGTAAAATTATATAGGCTTCATACTTTGTGTTTTTTTTACATAGTTAACATGTAAGAACTAATAATAACAATATATGATTAATATTATATTATGTATTATTAGTTTTCGAATTTAACTTCGAATTTTATACATCCACCATAAATTATTCTTGTGATTTGCTCGCATTCAATGTGGATGAGTCAATGCAACTTATTTACAGATTTATTATAACTCTTACGCCTGAGAAGAGGTGTTTCAAGCTAACCTGCGTATTGGAATAAAAATCACAACTTTTGACATCTAATATAATTCTGGGAACTTTATGGAGCATTCTGACCACCAGTTAAGAACGTTTTAAAGTTAGTTTCCCATACGTTTAAGTGCGAGTTTTTGCTAGAAAGGAGAAATTTGGTTATTTTTCCAATTTGCAGAGCATCCAAATGCACAAACTTACTATATTCTTTGTGTACCTTCGTGCATAGTATAAAAACAAGTCGACAGTTGCATTGGATTTCCTAGAGCACAGAAAATGACCTGTGTAACCATCAATGGGCTGAGGGTCAAAGTAGGCAAGAGTTTACCCTTTTAAAAAATGATCATTGTGACAACAAAGCATCACGAATTTTTTATGGTCCTCATGTTTTTGCCTCAAACAAAATTGGTCGTTTTTTCATTCACATGCGTCATCTATAATATCTATAAGTCTTTGATATTACGAAACCTGATATTACCCACAAAAAATCTTATCCTCGGAGTCACTAGGACATTGTGCAATACTTCTGTTATACGCGCAGCCCTAAGTTTCTCTCCCTCTCTTTCTGAGATTGTCTTTGTTAAATGGAATGCCGGGTTCGGGGGTGTAAGTTGATCCGGCACCTGCTACATTGGATTTTATTTTGCTCATAGCTTGAGTATTGTTTATTCAATCTTTATCATTATAATATCAAAGTAAAATTTTCGACCATTTCAAAATGATATTTTTAAGATCAAATTGATATTTTATAATTTCATTATTACATAAAGAAAAAAATTAATAACAAATGCAGTAATTCCAATACTACTACTAAGCACTTTTTCTTTTTTTTTGGCTAAGTACTATTATTTACTATTGTGGCTATTATTTACTGCTGGGCGGGAGGTCGTGGGTTCGATCCCGCCTCTGAACTCTAATAATAAAAAGTTTTTTTTTCTTTAGAAAAATAGCTTTTACACATACGGTCACCTTCACCAGCTATTGGCGCCAGCTGTGAAGTAATCTAGCCATGAAAAAGCAAATTCTTAAACTTTGCCGTTCGGATTCGGCGTTAAACTGTAGGTCCCTTTCTCTTGTGCGAAAAATTTAAAGCACACACGCCAAGAGATTGAGAGAAGGCTTGGCTTGGCCCCGTTGGAGGAGCTGTATAGCTAATTTTACATTTTTACTATTATTTATTGCTTTATAGAAACAAAAAAAGAACGAATTTAGAATTTCGAACTCGGGCCCAGTTGCACTTCACAAATTGGCATGGCATCTTACCGCATTACTTATAGATTTAACATTGCTTGAAGATTCGATTCTCTCTTTCTTTTTTTTTTTTTGCATTTTCAATTCATCCCTTTCCTCTTGTGAGTGTTAAAAAAATATTCTTTTAATCTTTTCTAATATCATTTTACAAATTGAAATTATTTACGGTTAAAATGAAAACTTATACTTTGGAAATGAAATGCTATGAATTTTCTATGCATAAGTTCGGAGAATCAACCGATTTGGACCAAAATTTGTAAATCAGTTTAAAAGCATATTATATTAATAATGACTGAGTTTGGGGACGCTTACATCTACTGAAGAAATTTGTAAGCTTCACGTATTTATTTTAGCACGAGTTTTGTTGTTGCATTCAACAACTGTACTCCTAGTAAAATTAACTACAAATATTTTGTCAAATTTTTCTTTGTTTTAATAAGTTACTGCTACTACAGAAACTTTACCATAGAATTAGTAACTCTGACGTGATTTTTTCATCTCATACTTTGCTTTTGCAGCAATTAACTGTACAAATAAGTTCTTCTAACCGCACATATTTATAGTATAACTTTTTGATTGTTTTTGATGCACCGATTAATGTTCCGACGGCAAATCTAACCGCGAAAATTGTTGACTTAGCAAATTTCAGTTGGTCTTTTATAGAGCACTTCCACTGAATTTGAACTTGAGAATTCCTAGTGGTCTCATTTATGCGATAATTAAGAAATTTTTCGTGCATCTGTTTAGGGAGATTTAATACAAGTAATATGTGTAAGGCGTTGCTTTTAACACGCGTAGCGTAACTGGTAAAGACGCGCTTCCAATCTTGTTGAGACCAATGGCCCCGAGTTCGAATCCCCACAGAGTAAGTAAAAAATTTTCAAATTTAATAATCATTAATTCCAACAAGTAGATTGCTTTACTTGTGACAGCTAAAATAGTATCCCACCATAGTATTCTACAGTTGTGTAACAGCTGTCATATTACCAATTGTATGGTAAAATTACTGTGAACTCAGTAAGAAAAGTACTTACTGTAAACATCGGTAAATATTACTTAATATGTGGGTTGGCGCATTTTTAAACGAGAATTTCGGTTAGATTTACTATAGCAATAGTTCCTCTTACGTAAAGGCTTACGCGAAAGTTACTCTACAATTTGGTTAATTTTACCAACTTTGTGGGTTGGCGCATTTCCAACCCACAATATCGGTTAAATCTACCCACAGATTTCTTTGTGTGTAGATTTTCTAATGAGAAAATGAAATCTCTAGAAGTTCTGTGGCACCAACGAATTTTTCGAGAGATTTACAAACCAACCGTCGGCAAAATCTCTAGAGATTTCTGTGGCACCCCCGATTAGCAGCGTCTTTAAAACTGAGAGAAACAGAACAGACGGACAGACAGAGCTCAATCTACTCAGCTCGTCGTCCTGATCAGGAACACAGAGTGGACCTGGCCGTTTCCAAACCCCTTGACTTGGAAGGACGGTCATAAGAAACTGCTGGCGGCTATTCGCAACAAAAGACATGAGGAGTTCGGTCAACGCGCTCGTGCAAGCGAAACTCGGAACACGTACAAGATTCTCGACTATGGGCTAGGAGATGATACGTATTTCAAGGAACAATACGATACCTTAACCATATCTTACATATTCAGAGCTAGAACTGAGATACTGTCCCTTAATTACATGCCATATGGTCCAGGTAGACGCGAGGGTGATGAACGCGAGAGAGGATGTTGCACACTTCATAGACATCTGCCCAATTTTGAAGGAGCTTAGAGTCTGCCTGCTGGGAAAGGCAATGTTTACGTTGGATGAAATTGGGCCGATGCAAGGAACTTTTCCGAAAAAGCCATCGAATCGCGGTCGCAAACCAATGAAAATCACTGTGCTTCTCCGGAAAGCGTCGAGGTTTTGCGTGAGAAGGCAAAAAAATCAGCTGAGCGTGCAGCCAAGCGTAATTCTGAGTCGCACCAGAAGAAGACCCCCCAGAATCGTGGTCGGCCAGGAAAACGACAGGCAACACCACCAGCCAAGCCGACGGCCAAACGCGGTGACAAGAAAAAAGCGTCTTCGTCATCGGAAGAAGACGAAGATGTCGACTTCTGTTTGAGTTGTTTGCCGCTGCAAGTTCGATCCAGCTATTTTACATGCAAAAATTGCATTTGGGAATAATTTTTTTTCCATTTTGTCACTGAAGGCCATCATTTTTTGATTTTTTTGCCACTGAAGGCCATTATTTTTTGTTCTTTTTGCCACTGAAGGCTTCTTAAATAAATAAACGTTATTTTTTCATCAATTCATGGCCATTTTACTTCATATTTTTTCCATTTCTAGCGATTTTACAAGGGTGTCCACAACCGGGTACAAAAAAAAATTTTGGCCAAAAATCATTACTTCATATAAATGGCTGCAAATTTTTTTCCATTTGTCTAAAACAATAGGTTACTTCAGAGGAAAGTTAGCTAGAGTCTCTAGCTTTACAATGATGTTCATATCACCGCATAATGTTGACTTGGAAAAAAGTTATTAGTGAAAAACGCAAGTATGTCCACAACCGGAGACTCTCCCCTATGCAAATCATGTTTAACATAATGTCAAATTGACGGAATTGTATTAAAAATTTGAAGTCGGGATTGGGTTGGGATGGAATATAGGTAAATCGGGATCGGGGTAATTTTAGTTCGAGATCGGACGATCAACTCTACTATAAAACATGAGAGCAATTTCCTAAATTATTGAAAATGTTGAATTAATTTCAATTATCTGTTTTCGAAAAAGAGCACGCAAAATTGTAAAATTATTTTTCTAGATTTTGGTAATTTAAGAAACAATTTTAAATACATTTTATAAAATAAATTGAATCTTTTCTTCAATGTCGGATCACATTTTTCTAATTTTCTTTCTTTTCCTTCTTTTTTTTTTTTGTTGAGTGCATGACAATAAATATAAATTTCGCCGTTGTCTCGGGCGTTTTTACTTTCTCTCCAGCACACAGACACGCAGCTGTTCTCATAATGTGTCGCCTCACACTGACAGAATAAGCGAAGCATGACAGCGGCACCTGTAAGCCGGGCCAGGACTTGTCGCGAACGGAAGTGCAAGCCAATGACCAGAAATGGCCAGAATACGATATGGGAAATTTTCTACACAACGGATGCGAACCATATTGAGCTGCTTGGGCTGAATTAATGCAGTGGAAAAATGACAACAAATAAGCAGAAACAAAAACAACAACAACAACAAAAAGGCGTCGTCGTAGTAGCATTGTTTTTGGCGGCATTGGCTCCAGCCCGCATAATGAATAATTTGGCAGAGATGCATATTTGCACGTAGCTCTCTTGTCTGGCCCAGGCTTTAGGGATTGGGCATATCAATTTTAGAACTAAGATTTGTTCAAGTTGAAAAAAAAAGTTTTGGATCTTCTTGCTATTTCAATTGACAACAATTCACCAAAAAAAAAAAATCCCCATAGTTTTATAATATTCCATTTTCCATTTCATTCTTCTTTTCCCTTCAGAAACCGCAAATATCCGTCGTTGAAAATGCTAAAACGTGCCTTCAATGACAACCGGACGAAACGACCAAAGCAACAATTTCACTTTTTGTTGTTAGCTGTTGTTAATTTAATTTGACTGTGGCCAACGAACGATCAACGACCACAATCACACAATCCCATCTTCACAACTAGGTTCAGACCCCCAAAACCACTAACCCCCCCATCCACCCTCCACCCCGCCGGCATACGCTTTTGTTTGCAATCATCATTGTTCGTTCTGAATGAATCACACAAAAGGCAAAACACACGTTTATGTCTGAACCACGTCTTCCCCACACCACAATCCCGAGACTGGTTACCCCTTGCCCAAGTCACTGTACTTATGTACTTGGCTATTGAATTTGACTTGGGGGAGGGGTAGGGGAAGGAGGAGGGAGGTATGCTTACTTGGTCATACAGTTTGTGAAATTCTTCCATGATCATTAGGATTGGGGATTAGTTTTGGTCAAAGGTTTCGGAAAAGTCATTGATATCATCAAGCAAGATCATTTCCACTTTGTTGTCATGGTTCTGGCACTAATTTTATGTGTGTATTTTCTTTCGTGTTTTATAGTCAGTGGACTATGGGTAAAAAATTAAATATTTCTACATAAATGTAGATGGTAACTCTTTTTTCTAGCTGTTAAAGTTAGATGATAAAAAAAGAGTGGGTGTCTGATTGTAAATTTAACTGTTAAGTCACTGTTCAGTAACTGTTTAGTCACTGTTTAGTCAATGTTTAGTCACAGTTAAGTCACTGTTAACCCCTCTTCCCAACCTCGCACCCTCCCACTCCACACAATCCACCTGCTGCTACGGCAAATGGTAAAAGTGGTTGACTTTGCAAATACAAAATGCAAAGAAAAGGCGTATCTAAAAGAATCTGTCTCAAAGACAAAATTTTTCTGGTTTCACTCCCCCAATGGAACATCCGTAAAAGAGCTTTGCTCTAAAAATGTTTAAATATTGGGGAAACTATTGCTATGAAATATTCGACTTAAAGGATAATTACACTGAGCACATCTAATATCCAACATCTTGAGTCATAAATACATAGCTTGCAACGAAACATATTTCAGAATTTTATAATCTTCAAAAGGAACTAATAAATAAAAGCATGAATGATTCTGCGTCATGTTCATCTTCTGATGAAATTTAATCTTTCGCTAAGTAGCAAGAAAATAATGAAAAATAACAAATATCAAATCGGTAAACGACTTCATCGATTCTCTTCTCGGAATTTAAAGATTGTTTAAAAATTCGAATGTATTAAAGCTTTGGAAAAACTATCATTGTATAAACTTTAAAATATCATATTTTTGTACTCTGTACCGAAGGTACATAAGGTATATTAAGTTTGTGCAAAAGTATCAGAAGAAAATAAAAAACAAAAAAAAAAAAAAACTGTCATACACCTAGTTGGAATATCTGTAGAATTAAACTGGTAGTAAAATTGCTAAATTAGAGTTGAAAAAAAAAAAATAATAATTTTATTTTAATTATTTATTGAATTAAATAAATTATAATTTAAGTTAAAAAAAAAAAAAAAAAAAAAATGAGTTGACCGCCAAATGTCGATATACTACCATTATACTGGGCAGCGATATAAACAGACTGTCATAAGGAACAAACAGGGGTCAACTGGTATTTATCTGGTTGAAAATGGCTGCTGGAGGCGACAATTCTCTTGCACCTACGCCATCTGTCTATTAGGGTTGTCGATATTTTTCAAAATATCAATATCGATAATATCAAAAATCAAATTTTTCTATATCGATATTTGATAAAAAAAATATCGATATATCGTTATTTTCTAAAACTTAAGAAAACTGAAAAGTTTTTAAAGTACGTCCTCACCGCCAAATGACCATTTCTAGTCGCCGTTATATCTTATCTTTCTAATGCAGAGATGGGCGCGTTGCGATGTTCCTATACACACGTGCATTGGGGCTCTGCCGCGACCGACTGCACAAAATCACACGTACGCTATAAGCATTGAAAGCTATTTAGAAAACACGTATGTTGTGCACGCTAATTGTGCTTGTATGCGTGTGAAAAGAAAATATGTGTGTGCCCATCTCTGTTCTAATGGGATAACATAAAGATTTAAATGACTTAAAAACAAAGATAAATAAAAACGGAATCTACGGAAAATTCTAAGAAAATTTCACCAAGAACCCATGGGTCCAAAATGAATTCTTAACCGTTCAAATTGATCTAAAATATTAAAGATATTTAAGAATTTTGTCTTTTTTGAACAGGAGTGAATAAAAACAATTTTTATTTATTTTTACTTAGAAATCGTACTTCTGCGAAGAAAAAACGTATAAGAAAAGAAAAGCTATGCCGAAATACCATAGTTGGATCAAGTTGAATGGAGGAATTCATTTTAGACTCATGATTTCTGGATGAAATTTTCCGCAGATTTCGTTTTTTCTATAACGATGTTGCAAAAAAAACAATATAATTGTTATGAAAAAATTTATTCCTTTACTATACTCATATAATCTTTTTTCACATATTTAATATAATATATAAACAACGATATAAGGGTAAAAAAATATCATATCGGAATAAGCCTTATCGTCAATCAATTGATTTTCTATATATCTGTATATAACATAAAGTATATATATTCTTCATCAGCATCAACAGCCGAGTCGATATAGAAATGTCCGTTTGTCTATCCGTCTGTCTTTCGTTTGTTTTTTCTGTTGGTCGGTCTAGATGAACAAACTGATCTCAGAGATGGTTAGAGAAAAAATGTATGGAACAAATGCTTCTTATATTTGCAGGCAGATCAAGATATTGAATTTTGCCACAGCCTCCCGCCCCCGAAATTTTGAAAAAGTCTTATCGTCCAACGATGGCACAAAAACGATGATATGAGATGTCTGAGGCAAGCCTTGAAATTTTTCTCTAAGTAAACAACGACGCCTTCGAACACTTGTAAGAAGACGGTTGATTGTTCCCAAGAATTGTTTACTAACATATTATTATTCTTATTATTCTGCGAACGCTGCCCGCACCAGAAGCTGTGGATAAACCCGAGGCCTGGCCTACTTGGAGCTAAAGCCACTTCAGTCGCAGGCCCAGCCATAAAGCGAGCCAGTGGCTAATCCCGAAGGTTGGGAACACTTGGAGTTAAATCAATTTCCACCATAACCAGTGGATAACCCCAAGGCCGAGGAACACTTGCAGCTGGAGCCACCTCAGCAGCTGGTACAGCCACCAGCACCATTAGCTAACACAGAGGCTGGGGAACACTTGGAGCTGCTCGTGGATGAAGGGAAAAACCAGCAAATCGAAGACCAAAACCTTTCAAGAATTTCATGTGGAACCGCCGCTCCAACTATCGCAACGCAAAGGGCGTAGTCGCTCACGCGATATCACCAAGATGATTGGTATCTATACACCAACTCATCGTTCTCCAGATCAAATAAATTTAATGCAGAGATGGCCAAAACGGTTTGTTCTATATATATGTGGGAGTGTTTTCTTGTTTCCCGAAATCCACCAATGTTTTTCTTCCACAACTCCAGGAGCGTGCATGTGGCATCAAGTGACCTTACAAATCTCTTCTCAAATCTATTTTGAGCCATTAATAAAAGAATTTGGAAGCACCAAAAGTCTCACAGCTGTTTTGTTTTATTTTTGTGCTGTGGTGACAGTTGAAGACGATAGGCAAAATGGGCAGTATTATCGGCTACACGGCTACAACTGCATCCAAGCGAAACTCATCTTTTTGGCCCCTATACCATTTGCATGGGAAAAAAAGCTGCTTGTTGCCCTTAACGCAATAACTCAAAACGCAGTCCTAGTATAAACGGCCTATTACGGGGGTGCCACAGAAACCTCTTCAAACAAATTTCAACCAAATTCCAACCGAATTCCAATCTAGGTGCCACAGAAATTTTTTTGGTTGGTTTCAAACCTCTAATGTTTTGTTAGGAGATTTTGCAAAGCTCTTTTCTCACTCAGCGCCTTTTGTCGAAGTGGCGCCCTCTACATGACAGAAGGCGGATTAAGGGATGGAAACTAATACCTCATGTTTGGCGCCAACAAATTTTTAAATTTTGCATTATATTGGTGGAGAATGCGACTTAAAATTGAATTATTATTTAAAAATGCATCATAAAACATATAACACAATCAAAAATTTTAGTTAATCATTAAATTTAACCCACATCTAAAATAAGGGAAATTTTTTTGGCGAGAGATTCAGCCCTGTTTTTAGAGATGGAACATCAATTGGAACATCTGGTGTTCCAACTAGATTTTCTAATTAGAAAATGAAATCTCTAGAAGTTCTGTGGCACCAACGAATTTTTCGAGAGATTTACAAACCAACCGTCGGCAAAATCTCTAAGAGATTTCTGTGGCACCCCCGTTAGTGTCGAAATCACAAATTTTTTTGCGTAAGCGGAATTGAGAACAGGGCTAAGGGATTTGTTGGTCATAATAAATCTAGTGTTTCGATTCATAAGTTTCAAGTTTTATTTAATAATAAAATCCACTTTTTGCCCATAGTGCAGTGGTAGTAGTTCATTCTACAGTTTTTCCTCTTCGCTTCGGTCTTCGGCGGGGCCACTTTTGTCATTTCTCCGGTGCGTGGCCGGCTGGCTCTGTCATTTCTCTCTCTATGTGTGTCGCAATTATCGCCACAATCAACGTGGTCCATTTTGATCTCATCACCAACATCAATTACGACTGCGCGGCTTCAATTCGCAAAAAAAAAAACGAACAGATAGGAAAATGGGAAAAGAACGAGGAAGAAGCAGAAGCGTAAAGAAATGCCATAATAGAAATCTCAGTTTGATCTTGCCAAGCCAATGACCTGGGGCCACAGACCACAGCTGACAGACCAAGCCTCATCCCATGACCATCGACCGCTTGCATAACAACGACGACTCGTCGCACCGTCACAACGTCACAATTGTGGCGATCTTTGGCCATGTTGCGCTCTGCTGACGTTTCATTGTTCTAGACGATGACAATACACAGAGCAAATGAATTTCCCACGTCCCGAAGATACCAAATGTGCCTGCCCGCCTCGCCGCCTTATTATAATATTTAGTGTTAACCCTAAAAACTAATGAGCATTAACTCGTCAGTTTTTTTTTTTGTGGCGTCTCTCGTCCTCTCTCTTTGTGTGGGATTATTTTCGGGGTGGTAATTCAAAAAGATAATTTGAATTTTATGACGCATTGAAACTTGGGTACTTTAAGATCAAGGCTTTAAGACTTACGGAAGTGAGACTCTCGGAGCGCAGGAATTCTATTCGTTTAGAGTTTTTTTTAAACCAAATTCCCACCCAAAACCAATTGCCATTTAAGAGTCTACCGGGTCTAGTTAAATAGAAAAGATCTCCTAGTTAATTTGAGGAAATGCAATCCTTAGAAGATCTGTGATACGACCGCTCGAACCCCGGGTTTAGTGGTACTTTTTTCACGTATCAATAAAACAGAACAAAAAGCAGGTCTCATGTGTCGAACAGTGTGAAGGCAGCCTTAAAGTCGGCCCTGCCCTTCATACTGATGGCAAAGTAACGTAGGAGTAATTCATAATGTAATGGCAATTCGCTCCGCTGGGTACTGACTGAGATGGCAAAGAGAAAAAGTGCAGAGAGAGAGCTTGCTCCGGTATTTTAAGCAGGGTCAGCCAAATGAAGAAAACAGAGAGCCGCTGTGCCTATTTCAGGCAGCTAGAGCGTATGAGTCAGTGTGCGCGCGCGCAAGAGTGTGTGTTTCTATGTGTGTCTCAATTGTACAGGGTATTATGAAGTCAGGCCACTCGACTGCAACCCTCTTACTTGTTTCTTTTTCGTAAACATGAGATTTGTAATTTAGTGCTTCGTTCTTCTACAATTATTCATTTCATTCAATAACCAGCAACATTTTTATTATGCAAATCTAGTACATTTTCCGTAAGTGGAACTAATTTCCCGTTAGAAGCCAACATCCCTGATCATAGGTAGCCCTTCCCAGTTATCATAATCATCGTCATCAACATCATTGCTGCTTGTTGGACTGAGCCACTTTCCAACTCAACATTACCAAACGCAATTTTCACACGATGAAGCGGAGCGAAGAATTAGGCCCGAGACGGTTTTGCCGCTTCCTCACAACTCTTTAAGTTAGCTAAGTCAGCCCCCTCCGCCTCTTGTGTTATTCGTGTCAACATGTGTTGCATATTATGTAAATTATTTGCAGGGCAAAAGGAAAGAAAAGCAAAGAAAAAAATGAAAAAAAACTAACACACGTACGTAGTAAGTAGCGCCCCGCGGGGCCCTGGAAATGTTGAAATACATAAAGCAATTTAACCGTTTTATGCTTTTTTGGTCTATATACTTAATAGTGAGGAGCAGCAGACATAGACCGACCAATCTGCTGTTTTGTTTTAATGGCAGAACTGTGTGAACTTGCTTTAGTTGTTTACGCGATTATTTCCCTTTTTTTGCTAAATTTATCTGATTTCCCAGAGAGAGAGAGTGAGAGAGGCTGCTGCGTTGGAATTTTATTTTTGGAAATGATTTCAAACGCATCTTCAAGGTGTGATAAACATTCAAAGAGCCCAAGTCAAGCAAATCCTCCACCATGATTCGATATGCCTTCAATTGTAGCGAGTCCAAAAACATTTACTTAGCTTGCTGTTGGCTAACATAAACAATAAGCCAAAGCAAAGAAGCAGAAAAAAAACCAACATTTTCTGTTTACAGACGATGTGATGGAATGGAGAAAGTGACGACGAAGGGAGTGCAAGAAGCGCTATTGAAACTTTTCCGCCGCAATCACAACAATGGAAAGGTTCTCACGTTAAGCAGAAGAAATGAAATATGGATCAAGAATTTGACAAGATTTTGGGGTAGAAGCACATTTGACACATTTTGACAATGACATTTTTAGAAGATCGCGGAAGTTATTTCCGTTTTCGAAAACTTACATTACCATAGGCAAACATTTAACTACATTCCCAACGTCGAGATATGCACAGACACTAAATCCACATGGGCGTTAAGTCCGGAAATATCTGGGCATTAGTCCGAATTTTATACGGACTTATAGCCCATATCAAATCTAAGTTATATTTCGATGGGTACTACGACGGATTTTCATATGGGCTTTATGTCATGTCACCGTTTTGGTCTACTGACGAACGATTTTCGCGGAACCAAGAATTTATGATTACAATCAGCTGTTGCTATTTCTGATACTTGACTTTTCGATAACATATCGATAGTTCATCTAGCTCTTTATTGATTCTTACTACATTCTAATTATAATTGTGTTTTTAAGAGTTCTGACTGACATTTGTTAAATGCTGCCAGTAAGAATTTTAGTTTCACATCTTGAAATTCCATTCGTCCCTTTAAAACATCAATACCCAGACCCTATGCGCACGCCTCTCATTTGTTGTTGTTTTACGCATATTGATAGCCGCGCGTATAGCCTTCACGCATAGCTTATGGCTAAGCGTAGGTTTACAGCAACTTTATACATATGTGTTCTCTCTTCTCTTCTCTTTCTCTCCGAAACCGAGAAAAAATTGATTTGAAATGGCACTCAATTCGACTTTTTCAATATCAATTAAACTCAGATATGACTAAGATTAAATTAATATGTTTT
>JAEIFU010001919.1:0-54690 GCA_018904235.1 Lordiphosa stackelbergi | reverse complement strand
CACGCAAAACAACACCGCATTGCATACAGTAAAAGAGAGAGAGAGAGAGAGAAAGAGAGAGAGGGAGTGAGAGATGAGCACAGTGGCAGCGACGCATTCAGCATATACACCGGGTACAGAGTAAGTTATTTTCGGCCTTGACCGACTATTCTCCTGTTATACCCTTGCAAAGGGTATTATAATTTTGCCCAGAAGTTTGCAACGCATAGAAATATTCATTTCCGACCCTATAAACTATATATATTCTTGATCAGGACGACGAGCTGAGTCGATTGAGCTTTGTCCGTCCGTCTGTCTGTCCGTCTGTCCGTCTGTCTGTTTCTACGCGAACTAGTCTCTCAGTTTTAAAGCTATCGAGCTGAAACTTTGCACAGAGTCTTCTTTTACTGCACACTGCTAATATGTCGGAACCGACCGGATCGGATGACTATATCTTATAGCTGCCATAGGAACTATCGGTCGAAAAGTGGGTCTTTGTGAGAAAAACTTTTTTGTTTTTAATGTTAACGGCTCCCACTTCAGCAATTATTAATTCTATACGCTTTCACATAGATTAGGAAGTTTTTGTCCAAATCGGATGACTATATCTTATAGCTGCCATAGGAACTATCGGTCGAAAAGTGGGTCTTTGTGAGAAAAACTTTTTTGTTTTTAATGTTAACGGCTCCCACTTCAGCAATTATTAATTCTATACGCTTTCACATAGATTAGGAAGTTTTTGTCCAAATCGGATGACTATATCTTATAGCTGCCATAGGAACTATCGGTTGAAAAGTGGGTTTTTATGAGAAAAACTTTTTTGTTTTTAATGTTAACGGCTCCCACTTCAGCAATTATTAATTCTATACGCTTTCACATAGATTAGGAAGTTTTTGTCCAAATCGGATGACTATATCTTATAGCTGCCATAGGAACTATCGGTTGAAAAGTGGGTCTTTGTGAGAAAAAACTTTTTCGTTTTTAATTTTAACGGCTCCCACTTCAGCAATTATTAATTCTATACGCTTTCACATAGATTAGGAAGTTTTTGTCCAAATCGGATGACTATATCTTATAGCTGTCATAGGAACTATCGGTCGAAAAGTGGGATTTAATGAGAAAAACTTTTTGTTTTTTAATGTTAACGGCTCCCACTTCAGCAATTATTAATTCTATACGCTTTCACATAGATTAGGAAGTTTTTGTCCAAATCGGATGACTATATCTTATAGCTGTCATAGGAACTATCGGTCGAAAAGTGGGTTTTTTTTATTACACATCCGGTCACCTTCACTAGTTACCGGCGCCAGCTGCGAAGTAACTAGAAATGGAAAAGCTTCTCAAACTTTGCTGTTCGGATTCGCGGTTAATATGTAGGTCCCTTTCTCTTGTGCGAAAATTTTAATCACACAAGTCAAGAGATTGAGAGAAGCTCGGCATGACCCTTTTTGGGGCTTTAATATCAGGTATTTTATTTTTTTAGAAGCTCTTAGTAAACCAAAACTGCTGTGGGTCTTTAAATGTATAAGAATGTCTTATGGAATGTGGAAAAGGAAATTAATGGTTATTCCAAATGTTACTTAGAAGGTTTTTGATTGAGGTTAATAGCTTAAAAAATAAACAGAAAATTTTCGACAACCCTAGTTTAAATCTCAACAGAAGCAATTGAAATTTTAAAACTTAGTTTTTTGGTATTACATTTTTAATCATCTGGAGGCCACTGGCCTTTTCCGCAAATCTATAGCCAGGGGCATAGGCTGTCACACAGACAACGTTTCGCACAAAACAAAGTAAATTGCAATAAGAACTTTGCAAGTTTTCTCTCTTCTCCTTCTCTCCTCTGACACTTGGTCTTCACCGTAGAATTTGTTGTTGGGCACGAATGATTTCGAGTGATATCAGACAGCCACGAGCACACACTAGCGCACAGAAAAAAATCAATCGAAATCAATCTGGAAAAAAAGATTGAAAAACCTTAAAACGAGATTAAGAATCTCCATATAAAGATTTTTCATTTCTCAACTTATCAACCCTCCTACAGTTCTCTGTAAAGCTTCTGTTAAAAATGCATGCTATTTACACAATCCAAAAAAAAAAACGATGCTAAAATTGCATTTACTCGCTCGCTTGTCCTAGATTTATTTTGGAAAATGTTTGTTAAAATATCGCAAGTAATGGAAAAATGTCTACGCTTATATTGGGACTCGTACCCACGATCTCGCCTTTCAAATGCTACGGACTGAGCATTTGCACCAACGGGCTTTTTGCATGCTGAGAGCTTTAACTGTGAGCGAGTTAAGCTAATGTTTGTTTGCGCTTTTCTTGTCTCTTTTGACTTTTGACACCCTTTTCGACTTGGTTTCTAGAGTATAATCTTGGTTTCAGATTGATTTTTATCACTTCTATGGGATCGGAAATGTTTGCTTCTGCCACAATTCCATTATACTCCTTTTATTCATTTTTTGGTGGGTACAGGGTATAGAAAGAATGGAGAAAACAATTTCACTTGGCTGCGACTAGACGGAAACCGACCCCACAGCTGCCCCAGTGCAGCAGACAGCGACGACAACTTTGTTAGCGCATGAAAAGAAGCACAAAACTGCACAAAGGCAGCAGCAACAACAGAAAAACGGATATGCGAAAAACGCGTGCAATGCAAGTGTGAATGTCCCGCCGGAAGTGCATTCAAAGGGTTAAGCACATACATAGTCGTCTGGCACAATGCGCCGTCTCTTACCATTTGGGTCCTTTGTATTCATCATCAGCCCGGGCCGGCACTGGCCCTGCCGCCGCCACTGGAGCGGGCCAGCCGCCGTTGCTGGCAACATTTTGTGTTGCATTTGTTAAATTTAATGATGTCGGCGTTAGAATTATTGTTGCAGCGTTTTGTGTGGCGTCGCCGCCATCAGCCTGCCCATTATTGTAGTCCTCGGGGATCTTGTGTATGTCTAATTTGGTATGCGGAGAGGGAGCGGGATTGGTGTTGCCGTTGCCTTCTTTTGTCGTCATGTTGTCACTTAGTCCGAGTGCTTTGTTGTCGGGCGGCTGCAGTTGTTGTTGTCGGCTGCTGCGCTTGGCTGTAAGAAGCAAACAGATTTAAATGTTTTAATAGATATGTCAACGTCAAGGCCTGTAGGTGTGCAGAGTCTTGGAAATTGCTTATAAGTATCTAACGAGCTGCATTTAACCAATTTCACATTCATAAGGGAGAGAAGGAGGAAGAGAGCGAGCGAGATAGGAGGCAACAGCACGCTTAACTGGCGAAATGCAGCGCCTCGTCTGGCTGTTGCTGCCTTGAGTGGCAAGGCGTTGTCGGCGATGGCAAACTGAAGATTGCAACAAAGATTGACAGCCGTTGATTGCGCTTAAGTAACGACGCGACGGCTCGAGCTGCCGAGGTGACAACAGTGGCAGCAACGCCAACGGCAGGAAGTTGTTGTGCCAGGCTCTGGCCCCAGATGACAGGTGCTCCTGCCTGTCACCTCTGTCGCTGCCATAATTGGCTTTATTGTTGTTGCCGCGACAATTTCACACCTTGCCATTGCACTGACTGGAGGGGCAAAGGAAAAGCTAGAGAAATATTTCCATTGATAATTAGCGCAGTTAATGTCGGCTGCCTTCGACTGCCACTTGCCAGGCTAATTGAGTTTTCTGTACAATTTGCCCAACTTCCAGGCTCCACACTTATTTGCATATGAAGCGCTGCTCTAATAACAACAATTTGCCATCTCGTTCGCACAATTGTTATGCACGGGCTGTGCGGGGAATAGGCGGAGCCAATCAGCAAATTGATTCCATTCTTTTTTCCTAGGCCCTCTCCTCGTGTGTTTGATTTCGCAAGACAATCTGCTTGGCATTTGTCACCGAACTGCGACGTGTTAATTGTGCACAAATATTTAGAGCGAATTCCAGCGTCAGTTTCAATCAGTTTGCCAAGTACATTGATCACGTGTCCACGCTGAATCAGTTCATCATACGACTTATTGACACAGGCCAATTGATTGGCTAAATTAATTGGGTGTTATAATTTTACAGCATCTGAATAGAAATGACGAAATGCACGTGAGGGAGTCGATTTGTTTACTTTACAATAATCAAAATAGTAAGTTATAAATGCTAAATTTCAAACTTTAAGGGTATGAAAAAAAACAGGGATTCCAAATAAGAGTTATGGACATTAGAAAAATCAAAGCCAAATAAGTGTCCTTGAACCTTTTAGAGACACCCCATATCCGAATTTTGAGTGAGCAATCCAAAATAAAATTTTTTTTCAATTTTTAAACCTTGGAGAGGATATATTAAAATTGTCCGGATGTTTGTAACATAGAAGGAAGCATCTCCGAACATATTTATATTAACAAAATTTTATGAGATTTTTTAAAGAGGACAATAAGGCCAAACAAAGATAGGTCTGAAAAAAGTCTTAGTGAGAAAAACTTTTTTGTTTTCATGCTATCCCCCCAACCCCCGTATTTATAAGTTTTCTATGATTTCACATAATTTCACCGAGGAGTGATTAACCAAAATCGGACAACTATATAGATAGATGCCATACAAAAAGATAGGTCTGAAAAAAGTCTTAATTAAAATTTTTGTTTTCAATGCTATCGCTCCCAACCCTCGTATTTATAAGTTTTCTATAATTTCACATATTTTCACCCAGATTTATAAAAATCAGATAACTATATAGTATAGCTGCCATACAAAAGATAGGTCTGAAAAAAAGTCTTAGTAAGAAAATCTTTTTTGTTTTCAATGCTATCGCTCCCACTTTGTACAGATCTATATTATATACTACCACACAATTTTGTCAAGTTTGATTTAAATCGGATGACTATAGCATATAGCTGCCATAGGAACGATCGGTCCAAAATGTAGTTCTAGTGAGAAAAACTTTTTGATGAATATATCGTATAGCCATATATCAAACTGGCAGCATATATCATGCTCCAAGGGTATATAGAACTTCGGTACAGCCGAGTTAGCTTCCCTCTATTTTTAAAATAAAGATCGAAAAAAATTCTAATTTTTATTTAAAAATTTAGAATAAGACTTCTTTTTCAATTTTACCATTAAAAATTGATTTTGAATATCTTTTAAAACAGGCGCTGCATTTTAGAAGTAGACATATATCTATGATCTATGTTTCAATACCTTTCCACTGATACATCACATGTCCTTGAAGAATTTATCAATTCATACATATCGAGTTAAATAGTAGATCAGTGTTTCAGTCCCAGAGTTTATGTATGAATGAAATTTTGACAACACTGCAGAAGCAAACTGTGAACCGAACCAAAATAAACCACACCTCTAAACCGGTGTCCTTTTAAGCAGCCAAGTTCTTCTGTCGGAAAAAATAAGTAGAAAACAAGTGAGAAAGTTGGTCAAGCCCGACTATAACATACTCTGTACCCGTTGTAGAAGCTAAATGCAACGCTGCAGCTGTGCTTATCTCTGAGATTTTCTCTCTCTCTCTCTCTCTCTCTCTTTGATGAATGCAATGCGGTGTTGGTTGCGGGTGCGGGGGATCTGGGCTTTCTTACTCTATTTTCTCATATCTTGAGAACCGCTCATCCGATCTTTATCATTTGTTCGGCAAATCGATACATATTGCTAATCCCGCCTCTATCTCTAGAAGGTACGAATCATCTTTCTACAAAACTGAGGGAGATATAACGTTTTTTCAAAATTGCGGGAGCGGAAGAGGGCGTGGCAAAAATTGAAAATAAACTTGATCTGCCTGGAAGTCTAAGAAGCATTTGTCCCATACATGTCAAACCTCTTTCTTCTACCATCTCTGAGATCTGTTTGTTCATACGGACGGACAGACGGACAAACGGACAGACGGACATGGCTATATCAACTCAGTTCCTCATGCTAATCAAGAATATATATACTTTATAGGGTCGGAAATGATTCCTTTTCTCTGTTACATATTTTTGCACAAACTTAATATACTACTTGTACCTTCGGCACAGAGTATAAAAATGATTCTTTTAGATTCGAGTTAATCTAGTAAAATATTATAAATTTAAAATGCTTATAAATAAAACAGGAAAAAATGTTTTAACTGAAAGCCGAAGTATGTATTCTCATTTCACATGGAAAGTATAAGATATATCAATTTAAAAATTTTACATAAATAAGCCCACAACAAAGCAAATATTTCTGCGTCATTAAGTCATAAATAGTCATTTTAGAGTTATGGCAGTCTTGAAGAAAGTGAGCGTAATCTTATACGGTAATGGAGAGTATGCTGCAGTTGGGCTTTACCAACTTTCTTACTTGTTTGAGTTATGACAGACTTAAAGTAAGTAAGTGATATGCATAAACTGTGGTACTGAATCGTTAAAAAATTTTGGTATCCTTAATATTAATCCTTCAAGTACATGTCATGTATCAATGGAACATAGATCATAGATATATGTCTACTTCTAAATTGCAGCGCCAGGTTCAAAAGATATTCAAAATCAATTCCTAAAAATAATTTTTTATTTTAAAAATTATAATTGTTACGATCCCCGAATAAACACAGCTTTCTCAAAAAATGTTGAGCACTAATGTTCTAAGAGTGCTTGCTATTCAGTACAAAAAATGTCAAAAATGACTAATGTACCAGAGGATTGCCGTCTGTGGCCCAGCGGTTAGTGTGCTGGACTGCTGGGCGAGAGGTCGTGGTTCGATCCCCTCTGAACATCTAATAATAAAAGTTTTTTTCTTTCTTTAGAAAAAAAGCTTTTACACATACGGTCACCTTCACCAGCTATTGGCGCCAGCTGTGAAGTAATCTTCCCATGAAAAAGCAAATTCTCAAGCGTTGCCGTTCGGATTCGTTAAACACAAGCCAAGTGATTGTTAGAAGGGTTGGCTTGGCCCCGTTGGAGGAGCCATTGCCAATTTGCATTTACATTACCAGAGGATTGCCTTGAGTACAAATTTTTTAATCCCGGAATTTTTGTCCCAACTTAAGCTCGGGAGATCTTTTCTTTGGCTCGATAAAGGCCTATTTCAACCACACACGGTCAATATTCGTACTAGATTTGATATCGAAAGCGGTTTTGTGCAAGAAACCCCGAGATTAAATTTATCCGATCTTCAACTATACTCAATCCGAAAAAGGATTGCTGGAAAAATGCCTGAGATTTACTGGAGCTTGCTATTAAAACAAAGATTGATTCCAAGGAAAGCATCCCACAAAAACTCCAGCTACTTTTTTAACAACTGTTTTGATTTTGAAACTAGCAAGCTCTAGCCTGCTCGAGTTCATTAGTCTGCTTGTAACTGTAAAAACAGATCACAAACAACACCACAGTGAAGGCTGTTCGCTATTGAAGTCTCTTCAATAGACTTGGCCCATCGACAGCAGTTCAGCAGCTACCTACTCACATTGGAAGTGCTATAACTGGTAATGAATTCCCAGGCAACATTAGTGCAAAAATCGTACACCACAAAAAAAACCCAAAGTAGTCAGAAATATGCGCGCTGCAGCTTCTCCCTCCACCCATATATTCCATTGGAATCAGTAACATCGCTTTAACGACCCACTCCACCTGACTCGTTTCATTTAAGTTTTTCAGAAAAACACAGAAAAATTTGCTCGGGCTTGACTGGGAATTGAACCCGGTACCTTATACACTTAACGTATGGAGTGACGCGCCAGCACATTCAGCTGTTGTACACTTTTGCAGATTTATATCACGAGGGCTTTTTATGCTTTGTTGAGCTGACAAAAGAGAGGTCGAAATGAAACCCAACTCGCTGTCTCTCTCTCTCTCTCTCTTGTATATCTGTCTGTTGAAAACCGGTTTTGTTGCTGTTTAAAGCAAATATTATTCGATTGAGAACAACTTTATTTATTCCACGAATATTTGAAACATTTGTACTTAAGAATTTTGAGACAATCTTGCTCTTACTTTAAGTTGAAGTCAACTTATTTTCTGAACAGGTTTTTATACCCTGTACCTATTGGAATGGGTAAAAGAGGATAATGAAGTTGTGCAAATGTATTTAACTAGGAGAAGGAAACATTTCCGACCCTATAAAGTACGTTGTATCTATCTAGTATCTATTCTGAAAAGCGCAATAAGATCGGAGCGTTTGTGTTTTCATGTGTTTGTAACTCGACTGCATTTCTTTTACTTGTTTCCCTCTGTGTAAAGCACTTGATTTACAAATCAATTTCATTTTCGAAAAGATTTTTGAAAGCGGGACTGAAAACAGGGCTGAATATTTCTTTATAAATTTGGAAAAATCGTCATATCTCCCACAGTTTTGTAAATAGATGATTCGTAGAATTTCAAGAGATAGTCATTAGTAATATGTATCGATTTGCCGAAGAAATGATAAACATCGGATGAGCGGTTCTCAAGTTATGAGCAAAAAAAAGTACAAAAGCCCCCCTCACCAACAGCAAAGAAAGAGAGAGTGAGAGACTTAGGGATGAGCGCAGCAGCAGCGCTGCATTCAGCTTCTACTCCAGGTACAGAGTATGATATAGTCGTGCTTGACTTGTTTTCCTTGTGAAATTCTAATCTACAATGGAAAACGAAATCAGGCTAAGGATTAGTCTTATATCTCCCTAAGGTAATTTTTGAGGTGAATCAGCTTTAAGTTAAAATCCATTTAAAATACAAAATTTTAACACCATTCCTTCAACACTTGCATTGTGCGTTGAAACAGTTGATTAATTAGCATTATCAAAAATTGTTTTTGTCAAGGGTTGTTGATCCGATGAAAGCAAAGTATTTCATCACTGAAGCTTTGGAAAGGCCAGGTTAAAATGAGTCTCAAAATGGACGTTTTCAAGCTTTTTTGAGCCAGTGCTTACAGGCTCAACCGTCATGCAGTACGCCTAATAAAACGTTTTTCAAAAGAATATATAGATATGGTGGGAAATTTTCCCAACGGCATGACAAATCATTAGAAATTTCCACGCCAATACTCACCAGAACAATCATCAATTATAAAACGTAAATATTATATTATGAATTTGATCAACACAACAATTTAATAAGTGTAATTTCCACTGCACTTGGCATATTCATTT
The DNA here is from genome assembly GCA_018904235.1 of Lordiphosa stackelbergi. Classification (NCBI taxonomy): domain Eukaryota; kingdom Metazoa; phylum Arthropoda; class Insecta; order Diptera; family Drosophilidae; genus Lordiphosa; species Lordiphosa stackelbergi. Next base: position 45,662 of record JAEIFU010001919.1, on the reverse strand, counting down.
TCGATTCGTTTCACAATTTAGAAGCGACCTGCCGCACCAATGCGATTAGATTTAATGCCAAACGGTAACTAATCTTGATGCCGACAAAGCTCTCAACACATTTTCATGGAAAGCAGCGACTACAGCCACAGACTCGCCCAGTACTCACTTGTATATATAATTTTATCTTATGTTAATTTAGAAAAAACATACACCAGCGCCTGTCTCTCGAGACACTCTCGCGCGCACGCGAACGCCATGCAAAATGTTTGCTTAAGTTTGTTTAAAATTAGCAAATAAATTTGAATACAACAGAGCGAGAGAGTTGAGCTGACAAAAGGCATAACACTTGCTGATGACATTGTGCTGAGTTCCGCGGAATAAAGAGTCGACAGCTGTGGGAAGGTGCTAATGCAAAGAGCAGGCAGCACGATCGAGCTATTAACAATAAATATCAATATTAACAATGGGACTCTGTGAAAGGAGTGCAAGTTGACGGGGCAGGGCAACACAAGCGCCCGCTCATTATTGTTTGCAAGCATTTGCTTATCAATTAATTAGCCATAATCAACAAGAAAACTTATGTACGCCCGCAGCAAATATTTGCCAATTCAGTTTGGTTCAGTTATTGTAAGTTCGGCCAGCCAGCTTATTGAATATTTACAAGTTCAATGCGAAGTTCGCGTTTGAAGTGCAACAAATATTTAAGCTGCGCTAATTAATTCGAAATGTTTCCACAATAACAAACTGTCCCGTGGAGGGGCAGGCGTGCGTGGGGGTGGGTGAGGTCCGATAACGTTGGAGCAGTCAGTTGGTTGGGCAAGTTCCAGCAACATTTTTGAGTTATGTGCCTCATTTAAAAGTTTTTGCGGCTCGCACTATTCTTTTTTTTTCAAGCTGCGAAAATGCTTGCATAAATTGCACCAAGGTGTCAGCAGAGATAGCAAGTAGGTAAAACAGCACCTTCCTCTGAGATATTTTTACATTCAAGCGCCACACTCAACACAAAGCCGAGGTAAATGGACTTGGTCAGGTCATTAAGTAAGGGCTTTTTTACGGCTCCCCATTGATTATTACCTGGGACACGAGACTCCATGTTCTAGTTGAGCGAGGCGAAGTTTCGGAACTCTTACCATCCATGCACTTGCCACGGGGCCTTTTTGCCATTTTATCTTGTCATATTTTGCACAACTTTCGAGGCAAGCAAATAATGCCAAAGTTCTTAAAGCAAGTGCCATACTAGATGCACCGCATTTCGTTTTTCAATTGAAGCAAAAGTTTTCACACAAATTATAACACTAAAAAATTTTGCCCCGGGAAAGAAACAGCAGAGACGGAGACATTGATTGTCGACGGCAAAAGTTTTCTGGTCATTCCGCTTGTCATATGAAAATCGAGCAAACGAGCAAAGGAGTATTGTGAACAATGAATAGTGTACACAGTTAGGGTGTTAATTGGAATCATACCAAGCACTCGGATACTTCACCTGAACTTTTGCACACAAGAAAATTTCTGTTTTTCTGAGAAAACTTCTTAAGGGGCAAAGGGTAAATTTATTGTTATGAGTGCGAAAGAGGCCATTTAAAAGGAAGGGCTATTAATGCCCATTTCATTGGTAGTGTAATTGATGCTGGGGACGAATGTCAGGAGTTTGGTAAAACAACCTCTTGATGGTTTCCAACAAAGCGGATCCAAGAGCCAATGCCAGTTTTACTTTGCGAAGTAGGCTACTAATAAGCAAGTGTCTGAAGCGAACTGAGCTTACTCTTACCCAAATTTTAGCAAGAGTATTCGAGCCAGCACAAACTCACTTCATTCACGTAGAGGGATAAAACCAAGAACATTGGACTCAAGATGTGCATAAACTTTATCAAAAACAGTGTAAGAACCACTGCTGCAAAACCCTCTAAAATCGAGTTAGGTTCACTCCGTGGTTCGAAACCTAGGTTCAGGTTTGAACCGGGATTCAGAAATAATTTAGTTTTTGCTAATTCTGAAGTAGTCAACTTATTGATATTTTAAATATAACATTCAAGCTTTGTTTAGGTTAATTATGACTAAAGAAAAATTTGGCTGATACTTGTGTTGCAGTGACAGCTAATGCAAAAAATATATCTATTTCTGTTGTTTACAATGATAGTTCAGCGAAACCTTTAAAACATAAGCATCTTTAGGCCATCTTTGAATTCCTCGAAATGAAGCAAAGAAATCGTTCATTAGCAGCTGTGCTCTGGCTTTCACTTACTTTTGCGATTTAAACAAATTCGAACGAGTTCAATTTTTCGATTCCCAAATTCGCAACTTTTTGTTATCGATTCTGTTTTATTCCCAATTCGTTCTGCAACACTTTACGTGGCAGAAGCAGCTGTCTGGACAAACTTATCGGTTATCGCAATTTGTTGTTGTCAAAAGGTATTTTGCTGCTTGTGCAATTTTTAGAGGGCTAGGAAAAGCATTTTTTAAGACAAGAATTAAATTCAAATTTTATAAGAGAGTATACAAAAAAAATCTAAAATAGTCACAGAATATTACAAAAATTGTTTTATAGAAAGGCAGCTCTGATCTCCAGCGATATTTCCCATTTACTTTTCAATTCACGGACTCATTAGCCGGTTTTATATCGGCTTAATTTTGCGATTTGTGAATTTCAGAGCAACTACTTTTGTGAAAAAAATAATAAAAAATAATAAAAAAAAATAATAAATAAATTAAAATGACGAAGTCGTTGAAAGTCTTTTTATACCTTTTTCTGTAAGCCTTAAAACCAAAGCATTCTTTTCTGAGTCCTAAAATTTTATTTAATAGCTCAAAAAGGGATGTTTGGGCAAAAACAGAACCAAAAATAAAATTTATTAGAAATTTTTGATAAATTTTTCATACTGATATTTTTGAGATTACATGACAAAAATTGTCATAACTTCCTCAATTATTAAGCTACTGGCATGTTCACTCAAAATGTTTGGAAAAGATGCGGCTGTTACATATATTTTTTTGAGAATTTTCGAAGGATGGGTCTTTTTTTTGCTAAACTAAGTTTTTTTGAAAAAATCCTTTTTTAAGGAACAAAGTTGTAAAAAAAAAAAAATTTCCAAATTTTTTTAAAAGGGCTTTTGATCCTGATACTATTTGGAAAAAAAAACTGGAAAGCTCTAAACTTTTAAACCGTTTTCGAGTAGAAAATTTGAACAAATTCACAATATTACACTTTTTCTGTGGGTTAAGCAAATTATCATCAATTACGGAGACATCATCCCAGAAAAAAACTTTTTTTGTATGGAATGCCCCATATATACTTTATGTGGTCGGAGATGCTTCCTTTTGTGCGTTACAAACATCCGGACAATTTCAGTATACCCTCTCCAAGGGTATAATTAGCAGAATGAACATTTATAGCAGCCCTAAAAAAGTAATATGCATTTTTTTCTGAACCGAACCCCTTTCAACTTTTTTGCTCCGGTTCGGGTTCAGGATCGGGCGTAAAATATTTTTCTGCTCTGGTTCAGGTTCGGTTTGGACATCCCAAAAATCTCGGAGTCTCCGACTCCGAACCGGTTTGCAGCTCTGGTAAGAACGTCTGTTGGCATTTGTACTACAATGTTCTCACGTCTAAAACAGTTTTTTGTTCTGTGTACTTAATACGCAGATACGCTTGATACGAGCTAATATTGTTCACTTTTCAACAACATTTCCAACTTAACTCAAAAACATAATATGGACCAGAATAAAAAGCGCATCTCACGTTGGAGGACTCTTTTATAAAAATGAAGTAACACATTGGCTTCACCGCACTTTTTTGTAGCTGTAGAATTAAAGTACCGTTTTGTTCTTCAATGTACTTTTTAGTACGATACATTTTAGAATCAAAACGTTTTAGAATCAAGAACTTGTTGTACTTGTTGTACTGCAAACAAATTAGAAAACGCGATCTTCATTCAAGTATAAAATATTTTGTTTTATTATTTTATTTATTTCATTTAAGTCTCTGCTTATGAAGTGAAGGTAGATTTGGTAAATTTATTTCTTTTGTTTTCTTCCCAACATATACGATTTTATAGAAATTCCGAGACTTAAGAACAAATTGTGAATATCATTACCATTTTTAGGTTTTATCCAAGAACACAGTATACCATAATCTGAACTGGCAAATTGTTTTATTTTACATCATATAACATTGCATACTAAGGGTTGAATCAAAAAGATTTTAAAATAGTTCGCAATGTTCTTAATAAATCTCGAAACTGTCTTAAATCAAGTGTCTCGGAATTGAAAGAGTCGCATTTAAAATCAGAATTTTGTGCTCGAATCAAGTATTTTCGACCCTAAATCAAGTACAAGCGGCGTGGACTTGATTACAAGGCTGCAGACCTCTAAAATTTTGCAGACGGTTCGGTCCGGGAGTTCGTACCCGTTGTAAAGTCTGAGGTCTGAGGCTGAACCCAAGATATTGGTTCGAACCTCGGTTCGCTTAAATATAAAAGAATAGTTTCGATTAAAAAATATGTATTTTCCTAAATAGTATTCTATTCTTCAAAAATGTAGTTTTAGTTGTCAAATTCATTCGCTGACATTCACAACATTTGGGAACTGCTTAGTTTAAGTTAATAAGCATTATATCTTCTAGGAGCTATTCATCTGTACTAGCTCTTAGATCAGATTAGATTTCAATATTTTTCTTAGTATGTGTCGTGGGAAAAGCTACATAATTTGGTGAACTGAACCTAATTTTTTCGTAAAAGTGGTCCGGTTCGGGTTCAGGTTCGAGGAGTCAAAAAAATTATGGGTTCGGTTCATGGTCCTTTTGTCGGACCCCAAAAACTCGAGCCGAACCGGTTCTAAGGGGTTCGCTTCAGGACTGGGTTCCAGCCTTGCTTGATTCAAGTACAAAGTTCTGAGATTTTTTTCTGAGTGTGTTTATATTTTTCAGTGTTGAACTGTGCTCAGTTCAAGCACTTTTAGAACATTTGTTTCCAGAATATATGGGAAAGATGTATTCTTAGTTAAAGATTAAGGCAACTTATTTGCTGTTTCATGCAGTTTCTATTTCCATACTCTTGTTTAATTTTAAGTGTAAATGCTAAAAGATTTTATGACCATAGTGCCATGGGAGAATTTTAGTTTGCATCTGCTTGATTTAAAATAAGAGATAAAAACGAATACTTTAAAAGAGTGGAGAGCCCCTGCGTATAATACCAGCTTATAGTAGCAGTTGTTAAATTAAAATGGACTTTTAACCAAAGGGGCTTAATTTTCTGCGAAATTGTAATATATTTTTATAAATTTTATGCAGCAATGTAACTACTTTTTTTATCGTTTACACACAAACATAAGCTTCTTTATTTTCCATTCACTTAAGTGAAAATATGGCCAACAACTTGCAAGTATCGTAAAGGCAATGGCTTTTACTGCAGGCAGATGAGTTTCAACGGACGCAGAGAAAGGTTTTAACTAAAGTGTCTTAAGTTGTTGCTAGGGAAGAGTGCCGCTGTGTTCAATGATTGCCTGCTAATATGTTTTGTAATGTCTTTACCAGGGACCGCAATCATTATAAGTTGAATTATAAAAATTACATTTTAGTGATTATATTTCAATTGATTACGTTTTTCTTCAATGAGAATTATTAGTTTTGAGTAGTGTGATAAAACTTGGAATATAATTATTATTTTTGATCAAAAAATATAAGACTCAAAATAAAACTCTACAGCAAATTGCGGCTTCTATGCTAGACTTTTTATCAGAAAGAACCCGTTATTATTCATGTCATTCATAGATAACATATAACTTATTAATATACAGGGTTTGTCCGGAAAGTAATATAACTGATTTTCTTTCGCCGCGACTGTACTTCGGAGTGTGTGCGCACGGACTGGATTCGGTAGAGGGTGTTCCTAGCTAACGAACGAGCGGGTGGTTAGTTGTCTCCGAGCACTTGGAGAGTCAGGAGAGGCATTTTCGCGCGACGTGTTTCTGAGAGTGGTGCAAGCCGGCAAAAGGTACGCGATCAAATTTTGTGTGAAACTCGATAAATCTGCGACAGAGACGTTTGATATGATCAAAAGGGCTTACCCAGATGCTGCTTTAGCAAGAAGTGGTGTGTTTCCGTGACACCAGGCCTTTCTGAAGGGCCGGGAAGAGATCGCCGATGAAGAACGTAGTAAAAGAAAGAGAAAGACAATGTGACTCGTGTGCACAATGTTTCAAACTCAGAACCGTCGACTATGTATTCGTTTAATTGCTCAGATGTTAAATTTACCAAAAATCTGTGGTTCAAGAAATTGTGACGGAGCATTTGAACATGCGCAAGGTGTGCGCGAAGATGGTCCCAAAAGTGATCTTGAAAAGTGATTTCTTGTGAACAGCTACCTGACCAAGGCCAGCATCCCAACGCTTCCGCAGCCGCCCTACAAGTCAGATGTGGCCCCCCGGCCTGTTTTTTTTTTCCTCACCTGAAAAGGCCGATGAAAGGCAAGCATTTTGAGACGACAGAGGAGATCCAAGCAGCATGCACAGCGGCTCTCAAAGCTATTCCGGAGAATGCCTTCCGTGACGCCTTCAATGCTTGGAAATAGCTCTGGCAGCGCTGCATCGACGCAGAAGGAGACTATTTTGAACGTTTTTAAAGAGCGATTGGCTCATTAAATTCTCATTACGCCATCCCGTTCCCAGTCCCTTGACTTTCCGGACAAACCCTATATCTTGACTTAAAATAATCGTAGAGTTGTTTGAAATATTTTATTTTAGTGCTAAGAATTAAGAACTAAGAACTAACAGGTTATCCACAAAGTATGTCTAAAAATGTACAAAGTAGGAATTTTTGGCATCTTTCAGCTGAAGTACCAAAGCATTTCCCAAATCAGAAAATCACGAAAATCATAAAGAAGCACTTCTTCCATAAAATGGATCTTGCCACCTAGTTTAGTTTATATTCAGTCTTGATTTCCTTATTCGGTTGGATTCAGCTGGCTCTGACGTATGTAGAGCCCATGAAACCCATGTGATGAGTTAAATCAAAGAACATGCATACTTAGATATTATAATTCACACAAAAAATTTTAAATTTCTTTTTGGTTTTTCATGATGCGGGGGATTGCAAAGAACATGTTCAACCCGCTGATTCTTTTTGTAGAATGGTTATTGCTTCGTTACTTTTCGTGCTGGCTTTATAAGTCGACTTGAGTGCTTAAGCACAATTTCAGCAGGAAATAGTTTATATGAGATGTCGCTTCTCGGAATTGATGAAGCACATGGCAGCAGAAAATTAATCTATAGACTAAACTAAGAAGACTTTCGAATAACATGCCATTCCATTTCCTTTGAAGCACTCTCTCTCTCTCTCTCTGCTGATGTCTCTGAATTGTGGCATATAATTTACTTTTAACATACGCATCAACGGCAACAAATCGTATATGAAACTGGCACTTTCTTGACTGCAGGCTAGAAAAATAGATGGAAATTCAGCTGAAAGCAGGTCAACTATAAAACTCACTTCCATTCACATCTAAGCAAATAAAAAGATAAATTGGAAATGGCAAAACTGAAAGCTCTGCAGAAAAATTCTGAAAGAGCAGATGTCATACAAAGGCAAACACAGTGGGAATGAAAAGTGCACGATTAGGCGTAGCTTAGTAATTAATTAGCACTGCTATTTCGAGTGGCAGCAGGTGCGACGCAAAACTCATAGCAGCTTTAATGTGCTACGGGGCGAGATAAGCATCAACATCAATGCAGAATGGCGACGGAGTTGAAGTACCTTAGCATTGCTCCTCCGAGACGACGATTTGTGTGTGCTAAAACTTTTTCCCATTCATTGGGCAATCATTATAAGCCGAGGAGTCACATTCACAACTGGGTTGCCCTGGCATTTACAAATGTTGCACGCTGCGTATGCGTAATATACACAGAACTCATGAGCATATGCCGTGCATTTATCAATGGTAAGTGAGTGTGGCTCTGTGTATGTGTGTGTGTGGAGTATGCAAAATGCATATCATGTTGGTTTAAGTAAACAGAAATGTCGCCAATTTCAATGTTGCCCTGCCTAAATGCGGCCTGACAAGCGAACACGTCGTTGCACGGCGCCAGTTTTCCATTTCAGATTGAGCTTGAGAAATTGTCTGCAGTGGTGCATTTAAATGGAATTTCAGTCAATAAAAAATGTGTGTGCATCAGTTGACTGTGGCTGAGCTGAATTTGATTTAGAAATAGCAAACTCAGCACCTGCAGGGCACAACTTTAAATGAGCTCCGGCTAATACATATTCATGAAAACCTACTGAGTAGTTTAATAGTTGCTGCCAACTAACTACTCATTATCCGTGCAAAAATTCTGCTTTGGCCTGGCCCCAGGAGAAAATTGTGCGCTGAGGCGCCAAACCACAAACCAATCAAAATAGTTGCAATTTTGAGTGCATTCCGACTGTTAAAACAATACTTGTTGGAATAATATGAATGGTTCAGTTGATCATGGAAAACCAACAAAGTAAGCAACTCCGAGGCTGGACAGCCTCACTGACAGCCCAAGGAAATGCATGCGAATGAGCCGGGAGGGAGGACATCAGCACTGCCAATCCCAGACATGGTGGCGTCGCCGTGCGGAAATATTACAGCTGCCAAGCCTCAACGCTGACGGTTCGCCCCCCGAACACCACTCGACGTATGCGTAATATGTGCATATGAAGCTCACTTAAAATCGAAACGACCCAATCAGCCAGCGAGGGGCCAGCACAAAAGGAAATCTTTGAATAAACAATGCACCACGAGATGACAGCGTGTGAGTGAGTGCGTTCGCTTGGTTGGCCAGCGAAAGCCAACAGGAAGTAGTCTGTGTCTCTGATAGTATTTCTTTTGTGCAGCAGAAGCATTTCCGGACCACATATTTCAGCTTTGCTTTAGCTGCGTAGCATTGCAAAAAAATTCTAACGCAAATAATAGCATCACATACGGTACATACAAATATTCTTGGCTCTGGGCAATATGAAAAAAGAGAACTTAGTAGGACTTGGCAGTCATTTTCACATAGTTTCTTCATTTTTAAGCTGTTTCATAATGTACAGATTTTAGAATTTGGTTTCAATCTTGGTCATGGGCAAGGATATGAAGAAAATGGGGAAATTGCAAGGAAAAGTTTTCAGGGGAAAACATGTGTTTCATTTAAATAATTCAAATACTTTAATTCATATACAGTGGTCGGACTTGTAGTTCTACGTATTCTCCAGGTCTATAATTTAAACTGTAAGCCTACTACAGTATTATAAAGTTATTTTGGCAAATTTAAGCATGGTTATGCGCCCAGACGCCCATACCACCCATCTATCTCTATAAATCTCTATAAATATAAAAGAGAGTGTCCCGACTGATTGATTCACTGATTCACTGACTGACTGATTGCCAACCATCGCACAGCCTAGACCCTAAGAGATAGAAAACTGAAATTTGGACAGGAGTTTCTGTTAGTGGTGAAAGTGCGTACTTAGACGGGGTTTTAGAAATTTCCACCCGGAAAAGTCTGAAAATCGTCGGAAAAGTTTGTTTGGCAAAAATGTTATTTTTCATCCGATTGACTTGAAACTTGGTTTGTAAGCATAGTACGCGAAATAATTCGATACATGTTTTCACGATTTCGGAAAATCCGCCCCCGAGGAATATGGCCGGAAAATTATGCATGAAAAAAAGATATTTTTCATACGACTGGCTAGTAACTCAGTTTGTGAGGACAGAATACGAAATAATTTGAAATGTGATTTTCCGATGTAGGAAAATTTGACCCGACGGTCGGAAAATTCCCGGAAAATTGTGCATGAAATAAAATATTTTTCATCCGATTGGCTTGAAACTCGGTTTGTAAGGACAGAATACGAAATAAACTGAAATGAGATTTTTTAATGTCCGAAAATCCGCCCCCCAGGCTTAAAAATGCCCGGAAAATTCTACATGCAAAATAACTAGTTTTCATCCGATTTACTTGAAACTCGGTTTGTGAGGTCAAAATGAGAATTTATTTGTGTTTTCATTTTCCGATGCTGGAAATACCGCCGGGGTGCCCACTAGGAATTAGTTGGGAAGTGGATGGGATGTGGATGGGATGTGGGTGGTAAGTTGTTTTGGAAGTGGGTGGGATTTGGGAGGGATGTGGGTGGGATGTAGATGGGATGTAGGTGGGAAGTGGGTGGTATGTGGGTGGCAAGTGGGTGGAAAGTGGGTGGAAAGTGGATGGGAAGTGGGTGGGAAGAAGTGGGTGGTATGTTGGTGGAAACCGGGTGGAAAGTTGGTGGGAATTGAATGGAGTGGGTGGGATGTAAGGTTGTCGAAGTATCGATATCGAATAAACTTTGACGATATTTTTATGAATATTTTTTGGTTTGGACAAAAGGAAGGTTTTAGGTATTCTCTTGGATATTAGTAGATCAGAACTAGTAATACCAAGAGATGCCTCAGAACCCTTTTTATCAAAGTACGATCGACAAGGGATGGGTGGAGGGTCGTGGGAGCGGCGGTTGTAGTGTGATTATCTGTGGTGCGTAAACTTACGGGTTCAAACTCGTCTTTGGTGGTTAGCAGGGTTGTGTGTTATCTTTTGGGAAAAGGCGCGTATTCCTACTAAATCATTGCCTAATTGTGTGAAGAAACTTGTAAACTTATATCAAGTTTGGAGGGACTTGCAAAAAAATGCACAGAAGACACAAGACTTATATTAAGAAGCGCCGTCAAGACTTTGTGAACAATTAAGAAAATTTGTTTGATATTGCACACGCCGATGCTCTTCAATTAATAAAAATAAATGAGAATAGAATCGTTTTGCAGCGTCAAAGAGAGCCAGGCCGACCTGGTCACTTCGCAGTAGTGGATAAAAAATTGACTGATAGAGAGGAAAGAGCACGTATCACAACTATTCAAGAATAAAAACGACGAGCTAAATATTTGTCTGAGCCGAGTCCTTCGACATCATATTGTATTATGTACCGTTTCAAGACGACTCATCTTCTGTATCTAATGAAAACTCAGATTTATACGAGTACGTAACGAATCTTGTTTAGAACACGCAACCCAGCAAAACACCTCTGCGGGAAGATAGGTGTCAATTGAGTATGAAAGATTCTGTATTCCTTCTAGAAGCAACAATTGAAGCACTTGGATATAATATTGATGAATTTCCGATAAGTAAGTCTTCCATCCAAAAAATTCGCACATTAAAACGGAAAGAGCTCGCTGAAGCCATTAAAATTGATTTCCAAAATGAGGTACCGGAAGTTGTGACTGTTCATTGGGACGGCAAGCATTTAATGCTCGGAAATCCAAAGAAGAACGTCTTCCTAAAGTTATTTTTTATGAAAATAAAGAACAACTTATTGCTGTGCCAAAATAAGAGAGTTCTACAGAAAGTGAACATGCGCAGGCAGTTTGGAACGCGGTTGTAGACTGGAAATAAGAAGCTAAAGTTCAAATTGTTTGTCGTATTAACGGTGCCTGTGTGCTTCTTGAACAAAAATTGAACAGAGAGAAATGCTTTTTTTTGGTTGTCGCCATCAGGTGTATGAATTGGTCTTAAAAGGCGTATTTGAAGCAACAATCAGTCAAGTAACTACAAGCCCTGATATTCCACTTTTTAAAAAGTTCCGAGAAAACTGGAAACTTATTAATGCTGATAAATACAGAACTATAGAGAAATCTTTACACAGCACCTGACTGACTCCGAAATTTACAACTTACTAGTGTTTTACCGAACTGAGCTGACAAAAGAAATAGTCAGAGATGATAATCGAGAGTTAATAGAGAAAGAGAGGAGAAAACACTTAAAATTCCGATCTCTAGATGCCATGCACCAAGCTCAATGGATGGCGAGATTTATTTATTCCCTGAAAATAGCGTAACTTAGTGCTCAATTCAAGATCACAAGCAAAGACAAGGCGGCATTGATTGAAGTTTGCTGGTTCATTGTAACATTCTACATTAAACCATGGCTCCAATGCACTTTAGACGATCTCAAAAGCAGCCTTGCAGAAGATAACTCAGCATTTGTGGTATTTTTACTGAAGAAGTTTCTTTATTATCCTCTTTGAAGATGATGTGGACCAAAAAACTAAAGTAAAAATGGTTGATAATTTAACCAAAAAGGAAATATCTCATGGAAAATCATACATCCCATCAAAAGAAGAACTTTGCGGTTCATTGTATGGTAGATTTATTAAAGAACATTGGCTTAATAGTTATTGAAGTTTTCACCTTCTAATCCGCAGACCAAGGCTTCGTGGGCAAAACTGAAAACGCTGATCTGTCTATTTTTAGATCTGGATTATGGCCTATATGAAAATATTAGTGGGTGAGTCTTAACATGGTACTCCATATCGCGGTTTCTTGGCTGTGGCGTACCACCTCTTAGGGTCATGCAATAGCCCATTATTTTATAACAGTGGTGCAAAATCACACTAGCAAGCTTTTCGAATGGTGTGTTAGCAGCGAAATACGAAGTAAACGTCATTATGTCAAACATGGGATACAAACAAACAAATAAAGTGTGTGCACGTTGAATTTATTGAGCAAACGGGTTCCCTCTATGCCTGTCGGCTTGCGACGTCGGCAGCATTTTGACTTTCTAACCCATGGGGTAAGAAAATATTTTGTGCACCATGTCTTGTTTTATAATAAAAACGATTTTAATAAAAATCTACTGGTGATGAGCTGATGCTTACAGGGGACTCTTTTATTAAAATTTAAGTGTCTTATGCCTGGGTTTTTTATAGTGTTACTGTGTAGTAAGTCAGTACAAATTTTCATGATAGAAGTTTGGCATCAATTCGGCACGGGTTATCTTTGTCCAATCTCAATAATATTTTATTTGTGAGTTAATGAGGTCAAATGGAATACAAAAAAGAGGGTATGCGTATTTGATTTCGCAAAAAAAAATTGTTCCTTATGTTTTGGGACACACTGATATATATATTTTAGAGGTTGGTAATATATATATTTAAGAGTTTGAGTATTGCAGGCTCGAGGTCAAGTAAAACAAACAGATGTCTATGTTGTTTTTCCCGAGGAGCAACTTAGTTAAGTTCCGCTAATCGGCCTCTTTGGCTCGCCAAGTGCGAAAATCGAATTAAGAAGAAGGTGGGTTCAAGTCCAAACATTATTTGTTAGCCGATCTGTGTTAAATTTAGTCTTTAAGCTAAATGGTCTAAGCTTTGATTCCTGGATAGGATTTGGTTCTATCTTTGGTTCATAACTTTTTATATTGTCGAAATACTTATGCCTTTATTTTCAAGAAACTGTTGAAAATCGGCTTTAAATTGGCCTCGTCTCTATTTTTGTTGTAAAAAGCTATTTGATATCGCACTGTTTTATATAATTTCAAAAGTTTTTGGTATTTTACAATACATTTAACCAGAGAATTCTCTAGCACGAATCGGCGAGACAGAAATCGGCTTCAATTTAGATTTCTTCTTCTTGATTTTTTAGGTCGATAACTGATTGCGTAGGAGAAGATAATTAATCTGGACTTCGAACGTCTCAGAAATTCGTGCTTAATTTCAGTATTTTCGGCTTGAGAAAAAACTGCTTGATATCAAGCACGATCGGCTTGGTTTTTTCTCTGAGTGTTAAGTTGATTTTTGCCGTCTTAAAATATTGAGAAAATTATCTAATTGTTTGTTTAGGCAAGAGTTTACGTACTGAGCCCATGGAGAATACTGAAATAAGTCATCATTTGGACCAATTTCTAATGCTCAAGGAATATAAAGTAAAACTGAATCAACCCAGTTTCCTCAGTGTACTCACCCTCTCCATATCCAACTGGTGACACCGGTTGCCCTTTGAACAATACATGACCCCTGGGTGGTGGCTGGGGTGGTCGCCAAATTGCAGGCTCGCCCAGCAGATGCTCTTGCTCGGGTTCCACATTACTCAGTATACTGGTGGTTACTGTTTCGCTGGCACGACGCAACAACTGCAAAGGCAATTGATTTACTTCCAGCTGTTCTAGGTCCAACTGCACGAGCCCCCTCTCTGGTTCCTCCTCCAACGGACTGCCTTGGCGAAAGTCTTGCAGCGGCGGCTCATCAATGCCGGTTGCCACCACATCAAGAACTTCTACATACACAGTAGATTAAATTTAAATTATTTGGTTTTGATTTATTACTCAACCCATAAGATAATAAATTTGCAAATACTTCAACAGAACTCACCAAATCGACTGCTCATTTCGTTCACAACAAACCAGTCGAAGAGAACCTCACTCTTTGTCGCTATTTAATGATGACGTATGCGCTTGCTGATTGTTGACAGTCCAACTGAGGAAAGACCGGCAATAAAGACTTGCCAATAGCTACACACAGCTCAGCGCAATCAGAAAGAACCAGAGCAAGCGAGACACGAAAGTGAACTTGGAACGCCTTCAATGTGGAAACGCACCCTTGCGTTTGTCGAGTCGCATTTGCTTTTATTAGAACAAAGTCAATGGCAAATATTTGTAATCGCATTAATTAGAAAACCAATTTAAACAAACAACCGTACAAGCGGCTAATGAAACGCAGCGAAGCTCTTCGATTAAAACTAATTGGCAAACAAATAAACCACAAGGCAAAGCAAACGATAGTAAAGCTACTGACACAACAGAGAAACATGAGGGAAATTGAAAGAGCAGCCAAAGAGAGGCAGTCCATTCGAGCATGCGCCGTTTGGAGCTAGCGGGAGAACGTGGGTTATCTCTAATGTAAAACCATTGTAAAATATACACAGATGTAAATTGGTAAAACATTTTTATTGGACGGATTTCGTAACCAATATGAAACTTATTAAACAGCTTAAAGTTGGATGGAGCGCCAACTAAACTCGCTTTCGCTTTAAAGACAACAACTGAACCAATTTTATTGCCCCATTTTATGAGAACAACAAGTAAACTAGTTCTAACGCTTTAAATTAATTTACGTTGTTTCACGCTGAAGATGTTCCTGAAATTAAATTTTTATTAGATTTTTTATTTAAATTTTTTTATCTAATTGATGTTAATTAATTATATTTATAGAAGCAAAAAAATTAATTATATTAAAGATCATAAAGTTCATTTTCCCATACATATAAATACGACGGGTCTGAACAATTAATCCTGCGCTTTCTCTCCCTCTTAAAACATCGAAAAAATGCACCATTAAATGAAAATTGTACCTGCGACTCACGGAGAGAGCAGTGGCTTAGATTAAATTGGGCCAGGAAACCAAATCTTTTCAGCTATTTCTTTTGCAAAAAATATCCACTTACAAGTGCACAAAAAAAAACATGCCGGGAAGTTTTCCAGGGTATATATTTAGATAAGATTTGTTCCGGACCGGGAGCGAGTACTCATTGTTTATTTCACCGTTATTGAGGAAAAAATCGATTTAAAGATTGAATAAATTATAGACAATCTTAAAACAAATCCCCTTAAATAAAAATAAAAAACAAAAAAAAATCATAAAAAAAACAAACTTACTTACTTGCCTATACCTCAGAAAAATTGATATATGTGCATTAGAGCGGTCCCCATGTACAGGGTTGCCCATATTCGACGGACCCATCTGGCAACGCCATAACTTTTGACAGAGATGTCAGATCGCTTAATGACATACCGCGTTTGAAGCGTCAGTCCAAGCAGATTTTTACCATGGAACAATACACGCCACGCGAGCGCTCTGAAATAGTTGAAATTTACATTCAACAGAACAAGTCAATTGTGAAAACTCAACGTGCTTTTAAAAAATTAAAAATTAAGCCCATTTCACATTGAATGGGACCGTAAATAAGCAAAATTGCCGCATTTACGCCACTGAAAATCCTCAGGAGATTCAAGAAGTGCCTCTTCATGACGAAAAAGTCACAGTTTGGTGCGGCGTTAGTGCGAAAACGGTCATTGGGCCGTTTTTCTTCCAAAATGAAAATGGCCATGCTGTTACCATCAACCAGGAGCGTTATCGCGACATGATGACCAATTTTGTGATGCCAATTATTCGTCGAAAGCGTATGAGGCAGTTCTGGTTTCAACAAGACGGCGCTCCACCGCACACAAGTCGCATAACAATCGATTTTCTGAAGAAATTGTTTCCGGGCCGTTTGATGTCGAAAAGTGGTGATTTGGACTGGCCACCGCGTTCGCCCGATTTGACGCCGCCTGACTTCTTCTTGTGGGGATATTTGAAGTCAAAGGTTTACGTTAACAAGCCAAGGACCGTAGAAGAGCTCAAGGACAACATTCGTGAAGAAATAGCCGCTATTCCGGCCGAAATGTTGGCGAAATCGATGGAAAATGCTGCAAAAAGGGCACAATACGCCATCAACGCCAGAGGCGGCCATTTGAGAGATATCATATTCAAAAATTGATGTAAACAAATCTACTTGGAACAAATTAAATGATTAAGATTGCCAACCGCCAAATTTTTATTTTTTTTCTTTGATTTTTTTAAAAAAAAACATGGGTCCGTCGAATATGGGCAACCCAGTACTATATGAAATTTTTAAGGTCATGCTCTCACCCCCTATCTGTTACTTTTTCATGTATAATTAGCGCATATAAAAACCAAAGTTAAAAAGTCGAGTTTTAACGGGCGCGAATGGAGTTTTAAGTTTTTGTAAATAACTTATACGCAGTGTTGCCTATTATCATCTATTTTTTCAGTTATAAATAGTCGGCGATGATTTTATTTATAAACTATTCAAATTTAGATCTCATTAAAAATAAAAATAAAATTTTTTTTTCGATTTTCACAGTTATTAATTATACAACAAATATTTGCTTTGGGAATGCTGTGACCTTCTTTTTTCCATTTTGGCGGTTTGGGGACCGCTCTAATGTGCATACGTATTTTGCTTTGGCATTCTTTTCCATTTGTGACATTGTTTTTTTTTACAAAGGTATTGGATATTGAAATTAAAAAATACATACGCATATTTTGCTTAAAACAATTAACTAACAAACAAAAATAATCTATGTATATATATAAATCTGTACGCCCGACTGACATATTATCAACGCACAGCCTAAACGGCTTATACTACAGGTTTGAGATTTTACATAGACTTTCGTTCAGTTATGCAGGCGCGCACTAAGAAAGAAAATTTGGAAAATTACATCCGGAAAAGTCGGAAAAGCGTCGGGAAGTTTGTATGGAAAAAATTTTATTTTTCATCCGATTGACTTGAAAATTGGTTTGTAAGCATAGTACGCGAAATGATTCGACACGTGTTTTCCCGATTTCGGAAAATCCGCCCTCGAGGAAAACGGCCTTGGATTGAAACTCGGTTTGTAAGGGTAGAATACGAAATAATTTGAAATGTTATTTTCCGATGTTGGAAAATTTGAGCCAACGGTAGGAAAACTCCCGGAAAATTCTGCATGAAATAAATCATTTTTCATCCGATTGGCTTGAAACTTGGTTCGTAAGAGTAGAATACGAAATAATTTAAAATGTGATTTTTCAATGTCGGAAAATCCGCTCCCCATGCGTAAAAATTCCCGGAAAATTCTCCATGAAAAATATTATTTTTCACACGATTGACTTGAAACTCGGTTTGTAAGGTCAAATTGAGAGTTCATTTGTGTTTTCATTGCCCACTGGGAAGTGGTTGGGAAGTGGATGGGATGTGGGTAGGATGTGAGTGGGATGTGGTTGGTAAGTTGTTTTGGAAGTGGGTGGAATGTGGGTGGTAAGTGGATGGGAAGTGGGTGGGATGTGGGTGGCAAGTGGATGGGAAGTGGGTGGGATGTGGGTGGCAAGTGGGTGAGATTTAGGAGGAAACTGGGTGAAAGGATGGTGGGAATTGGGTGGAAAGTGGATGCGATGTGGATGGGAAGTGGATGTGCATTGGTGTATTGGTTCTAAACTGTTGAATGCGCAGCGAAGCGCGACGGGTTATTTGCTAATGAAACAAAAGTATTCTTTCATGGTTGTCTATAACACACAATGATTTGTAATGTGCACACTTTACGCTTCACATTTTCAATCGAAATTTATACAACTGACACGCGGATGAAGTCGCGGCGGGTTTTGCTAGTAAAATATAATTTCTTAGAAAATTGCTATATGTAAAAATTTTTAAATGTGAGGTATTTTTATATTTTATTTGGAAACTTAACTCTAAATCTAGTCTAGTGAAATTGGGTTGCCATTTATCGTTTCCAGTTACGGCAACCGCCGGGGCCATTGAATTAGCCAAGTTTTGTAAAATACTTAAATAAATATTTTATTTATCTATTGCTGACACACACCTTCACAATTGCTTCTCAAAGCTGTATCAAAGTGTCGGACTCCTTCACAGCGCGGATTTTTGTGGCAGAAATGATGCCCGTTAGATCCACAATTGGATTTTGATCCGAACCTAATGCCGGCCACAGTAACAGCGGAATATTGTGGGACCTGAATTCTGCCTTTGTCGCCGGGCAACGTGTATGGAAGCTTTTTCTTGCTGAATCATCCAATTGAGCTTACTTTCCGGCATCTCTACATGCATTTGGGCATTGATACGGCCAGGCCCAATTCGAATTTACAACTTGCCTTCAGCACTAAAGAAATCCAAGACCTAAGAGACCCATCGCCATGGTTGTGCTTGTAGCAGGTCGGTCGGGGATGTCGCATATATCTACAAATCCATCTGGGCCGTCAAGGTTTAACAATTTTTAACACTTAATATGAAGGATTCTATTTCTTCGTCCCAAAACTTATTCTTTTCATAAATGGCCATTTGCGCATTCTTGTAATGCTGCTTGTGGTGCGGCTTAGGTACCTTGAAATGATTCTGAATATGCAACTCCTTTCGGCAAATTTGCTGCGTCGACACATTGGTAGACTTATACTTAATTTGAGCGCAGCTCATCAATTTAATTGCTGCTGGAGTCCTTATGTGTTGCTTGGTGCTCTCATCCACCTTGGAAATCGCTTATTTTGGCAATATTTTTCAGGAATATTCAAAAAGTCTGGTTACTGGGTTACCATGGCTGTTCGTTAAATTGCGTTTACACCAATTTTTAAATCAGCTTCATGCATGGTTTTGATTTTTATCTAATGTTTAAGGGATAGTTCTTGTGTAAGGGGCATTTATATCTTAAATAAAATTGTATCACTTGAAATTCACTTGATTGATATGTTAATAATATTGCGTGCACACCTGATCAATATTTTGTCACTGTAACTGGCCGTCTGTGGCCCAGCGGTTAGTGTGCTGGACTGCTGAACATTTAATAATAAAAGTTTTTTCTTTCTTTAGAAGAATAGCTTTTACACATACGGTCACCTTCACCAGCTATTGGCTCCAGCTGTGAAGTAATTTAGCCATGAAAAAGCAAATTCTCAAACTTTGCCGTTCGGATTCGGCGTTAAACTGTAGGTCCCTTTCTCTTATGCGAAAAACTTAAAGCACACACGCCAAGAGATTGTAGAAGCTTGGCTTGGCCGTTGGAGGAGCTGTTTAGCCAATTTAACATTAAACATTTTAACTGCCATATATGCTGACGCTATTTCCCTTAAACGACAAATTACTCAAATTGCACATATATCAATTTTTTATGAGAAACATGGGATGGTTTGCTTGTTTCATATAACTGCACCACAATTTAGGAGGTAATTAGAAGTGAACACTTGGCAAAGCGACATGAAGTAAACGAGAAAGAAAGTGTATACTCAAAACCAGTGTACCGTTATTGGATCGAAAGAAATAACAAAAACAAACATTTTGCACATTTATCAATTTTACTGAGGTAATTGTAAAAATTGTCCAAAATTATGATCAACGTTTCGGTTTCATTCCAGTTCCTTTCGGTTCCGATAATAACGGTCAACGGTTTCCGATACATTGTTTAATACCGATAATATCAATTTGATATTTTCCCGTGTAGTTTTGATATTAAAAAATAATACCGTGTTTGGTGTCGATTTGATATTGATACGAATTGTTGTGGGTGTAGTCAATGCAAACAAATCAATGCCAACCAAGTTAACTCAATCTAGGCTATCGTTATATGTATGTTGTTATACTTCACACTTAATGGCAGCTTTGGGTCATATTAGTATCAACGTATATACACGGTTTGTTCGGAAAGTAGTAGAACTGAGTCGATTTAAAAAATTTATTGAGCCAATCGTTACAATTCTTTTAAGCTTAAATTAAAGCTTCTGCCTCGATGCAGCATAGCCAGCGCGATTTCCAAGCAGTGAATGCGTGACGGAAGGCATTCTCCGAAATAGCCTTGAGAGAGGCGGTGCAAGCTGCTAGGATCCTCTCTATCGTCTTAAAATGCTTGCGTTTCATCGGCCTTTTCAGGCGTGGAAACAAAAAAAGTCAGCGGCACATTGGGCTGTAACGGCTGCGCAAGCGTTGGGATGCCGGCCTGGTCACAACAAGTCACTTATACGTATCCATTAAAAAGGGTAAAAGGGGATCGCAAAGTGTGACGAGGGAAGGAAAATTTCCGACCTATAAAGTAGTATATCGTCAGCAGAGTAGATTTAGGCATGTCCGTCTGTCCGATCTCAGAGATGGTAAAAGATAGAGGTTTGACATGTGTGGGACAAATGCTTCTTTTATCTGTACGCAGATCAAGTTTGTTTCAAATTTTGGCCACTCCCCCTCCCGCCCCCGCAATTTTGAAAAAACGTTATATCTCCCACAGTTTTGAAGATAGACGATTCGTATTTTTAGTGTATTAATTAGCAAAATAAATCAATTTGCCGAAGAAATGATAAAAATCGGATGAACGGTTCAGAAGTTATGGGCAAAAAAGCGAACCAAGCCCCCCGCTACCACCCCACCCACCCTAAAAAAAATGTTGCATACCTTTCGGATGGTCACCTCAAGGAACACAGGAGCACTGTTAAACATGTTTTTTCATGAGTAACGGGTTTATCGAAGTCGGTTAGAGCCGAATTTAACTTACGCTCTCGTTGTCAATTGTACAGGGTATATTGAAGTCGGGCTAATCGACACGAACTTTTGTATGAGCTTTTATGTGCGTTCCTGCGGGCTCTTAAAGTAAACATATGTTTCGCAAGAGGCCTGCAAAGGTTTGGCAGCATTTTGTGTGTTTCGTTGGTTGGGCCGAAAAAACAAACAAATTTAAGTTTGAGTCAATATTTTTGTTTTTTGAAACCCTTAAAGCGAGGAATATTCCGGAATTTATGACAAAATCATACTCGTAAAGACAATAGATGTAATAAAATGGAAAATGTCAGCAGTTCCGCTTATAATATCTTCGTCGAAAACACCAAATATTTTCAGATAAGATGTAAAGTAGAATAAAGTCGTAGCTGTAGCTGAATGATTCAGAAACATCAGATTCTGCTTAATTACAAAATTTTTAGCACATGTAAATGATTTTTTGCTTCATATACTTAAATAAAAACAAGTAAGACCGTTGAAGTCGAGTAGCCGACTTCAATATACCTACAAATGACAACGAGGCGTAGTTAAAGCGGTCAACGACTTCGATAAACCCGTTACTCATGAAAAAACATGTTAAACAGTGCTCCTGTCCTTACGGGTGACCATCCGAAAAGTATGCAACATTTTTTTAGGGTGGGTGGGGTGGTAGCAAAGGGCTTGACCATAACTTGAGAACCGTTCATCCGATTTTTATCATTTCTTCGAAATCGATGTATTTTGCTAATTACTAACTATCTATGAAAGTAGAATCGTCTATCTTCAAAACAATAACCCCCAAATTGCGGGGGCGGGAGGGGGCGTACAAAATTTGGAAACAAACTTGATCAGCGTACAGATAAAGAGCATTTGTCCCATAGTACCTCTATCTTTACCATTTGAGATCGACGCGTTCATACAGACAGACGGACGGACAGGACAGACGACGACGACGGACATGGCTAAATCGACTCGGCGTTGAGTCCAAATATAGGGTGGGCTTCTATAGTTACTATGAAAAACATGTTTAACAGTGTTCCTGCGTTCCTTAGTGTGACCAGCCAAAAAAGTATGCAACATTTTTTAGGGTGGGAGGGGGTGGTAGGAAGGGGAGCTTGGTTCACTTTTGCTCATAACTTAGAACCGTTAACCATCTTTATCGTTTCTTCGGCAAATCGATTCATTTGCTAATTACTTACTATCTTGGTACAAATCGTCTATCTTTAACACTGTAGGAGATATAACGTTTTTTTCAAATGCGGGGCGGGAGGGGGCGTGGCCAAAATTGAGTGTGTGTCATGGAACGCACGGTACGAGCGAAGCGCTTTACGTTCATACAACCGACTTAAGTAATGGCAAAAATACACCTTTTGGATTCTGTATAAATAAATGTTATATAATTTTAAAAATAATAGGTCACTGTCAAGTCACTATTAAGTTACTGTTAAGTCAATGTTAAGTCACTGTTAAGTCACTGTTAAGTCACTGTTAAGTCACTGTTAAGTCACTGTTAAGTCACTGTTAAGTCACTGTTAAGTCACTGTTAAGTCACTGTTAAGTCACTGTTAAGTCACTGTTAAGTCACTGTTAAGTCATTGTTAAATCACTGTCTAACAGATAACAGTATATTTTTTTTAGCACAAAATTCAAAACTTGACCTCAATGCAGCCACTCTCTGGTGATCCCCACCAAATCCCTACCAGACCTAAACCAGATCCCCACCTGACCCACCCCAGATCCTCACCAGATCCCCACCAGATCTCTCCCGGATTCCCACATGATCCTCTTCAGATCCCCACCAGATCTTCACCAGATCTCCAACAGATCCCCACCAGATCCCCACCACATCTCGCCGAGATCCCCACCTGATCCTCACCAGATCCCCACTAGATTTAAACCAGATCCCACCAGATCTCCACAGATCACCACCAGATCACCACTAGATCCCCAAGATCCCCACCAGATCCCACCAGATCCCCACCAGATCTCCATCAGATCCCCACCAGATCACCACCAGATCCGCACTAGATCCCCACCAGATCCCCATCAGATCCCTACCAGCTCCTGACCTGATCCCCACCAGACCTAAACCAGATCCCCACCTGACCCACCCCAGATCCTCACCAGATCCCCACCAGATCTCCATCAGATCCCCACCAGATCACCACCTGATCCGCACTAGATCCCCACCAGATCCACACCAGATTAGCACCAAATCCCCGCCAGATCCCCACCAAATCTTCACCTGATTCCCACCACTTCCCCCCACTTCCACCTCACACTATCCCACTCCACACACAACCCACCTGCTTCTACTGCAAAGATAAAAGCTGCTGATTTTGCAAATACAAAACACAAAGAGAGAATTCAAAGACATCCCCCAAAAAATCTGTCGCAAAGACAAAATTTTTCAAGATTTACTCCCCCAGTCTGACGTCCGTAAAAGAGCTTCGCTCTAAAAATTCAAATGCTCCGTCACAATGTCATGAACGACAGATTTTGGTAAATTTAACATCTGTACTAAGTCGACGGTCTGAGTTCAAAACTTTGCGCACACGAGTCACATTGTCGGTGTTTGTCAAAGTCGCAGGTCTTCATCGGCGACCTCTTCCCGGCCCTCCAAAGAGGCTTGGTGCCATCGATACGCAAGACTTCTTGCTAAAGTCACTTTTGGGTAAGCCTGCTTGATCATATAAATCGTCTGTGTCGCAGATTTACCGAGTCTCACACACAATTTAATCTGGCCGGCTTGCACCACTCACAGAAACACATTGCGTGAAAACGCCTGTCCTGACTTTCCAGGTTGAAAACTGTTGGAGACAATGATCAGCTGCTCGTTCGTTAGCTAGGAACGTCCCCTACCGAATCCAGTCGGTGCGCGCACGCTCCTAAGTACAGACGCTGCGGAAGAAAATCAGTCCTATTACTTTCCAAACAAACACTGTAGAATTTCTTCTTTTGCCAATAAAATTACATCCGATGCGATCAATCTCAAGCTAACATTTTCTTTTAGGTTTTCATAAGGTTTGCATGAAATTTTACTGAAATAATTCATTTCAATTTTTCAATTATTTTCCTGCATAAACTTACAAGAGAAATTTGCATTTTAACAGGCTCATCATTTTTGGTGGGCCAATGTCATAATTTAATTGCACTTCCTGTGCCTTTTTAATTTACCTGATGGATCGGTCCTGTCACTGTTGCCATTTTGGTTTCAGTGGGCTCATCCTCATCAGCACCGCCAGCAACAGCTCGTAATTGTGGCAGGGCAAAAGAAAATGTGTCGTATGCAGAAATTGTAATTTGTTGTAGCTATCAGATGGTTGGTGATGGTTCTTTAAACAGCAAACAAACGACACCGTGGCGGAGGCTACAAAAAATCAACTGACTGGACAAATCGACAAAAAGATAGTGGAACAGCCTGTCATAAATGTAGCTGTATTTGCCTTTTATATATACATTCACATGGCAAATTTTTTGCTTAAATATAAATATCGATGGTGCACAGATTCATGTGTTTTCATGTTGATGACGATGAAAATAGCTCGCCTTTGAATTGGCCGCCATGTTAACTGTTTGTCAGTCAGCGCAGCAATTTACACACACACACCCGGACACATTTACCACAGCCGCCGTGGCGGGGCAATATGGGGGCAAAAAACATTAATTTGCATGCAAGTCAATTATCGGGAGGCAGCAAACACGCTTTTGTTTTGGCTGCTGAATCCAGGCAAATGTCAAAATTATTTTTATGCAAGCTGAAAACTGAGATACTCTAGCAAGTATTCACGAGGGGGGAACTATAACAGCTATTTAAAAGACTGTTCTTAGATGCATAAAAGGGCATATAAGATGACGGAACCCTTGGAAGAACTATGCGTTATGCACAAGTAGAAGTGTAGAGACAATCGAACTGTAGAGACAGTCGAACTGTCTCACTCCACTGACGGTCCAAAATGACATGTAGCGAGGAGGCATTAGCCGAATGTTCAGTGCCAAAAAAAACGGTTATGGGTTACAAAATTCAACACAATTTAAGTACGCTTACCATTGTGAGGGTATAAACATTTCTTGCTTGGTCCTTTCAGTTCTGCCAGTGCAGCATAATTCTAAATGATTTTATTAATTAAAAATACTGCAAATTTAACAAATTTGCAGATTTCACATAAATCCTCGTACATGGGTGGCAAAAAAAACTGTAAATACAATTTGCAAAGCACACAACGCGTCACAGTGCGTGCGAAAAAAAATGCTGTTCGTAAATTATACAAAATTATGTTTAATTGCCACTATTCACATAACTGTTGACACTTCTTTACTGCTAGCTTAACTTAATTTCTCACATTTACTAAACTTTTTAAGCAAGTCTTTAATTATTTCCTCTTCACCAGAATGTCAAATGAGGCGCAGGCATGCTCCGTCCACTGACTCCGGTGGCAGGAAAGAAACTCTCCGGCTGCTTTTATCTCGGGCCAACTGCGCCTGAGTGACTGGGCTGGGCCAAACCACTTGATGCGACTGCCGGCCGTCTCGATGACGGTGTCAAAATGTTGCGGCTCCTGCTCCGAGTCCAGGTGCCAGAGGAAAACGGCCTGTTCGTCATTGTGTGGTATGACAGCCAAGAAGAATGAATGCACTTTGACATGCTCGGCGCACGTATTCTCGCTCAGACTAAGGCAGGCGAGAGTCTGGTGCCTTAGATGGGGCAGCTGCAGGTGCAGGCGCTGGCCAAATGTGCCATAGAATTGCACCACAGCTAGCCGATGCTCCGAGCAGAGGTGCTGCAAAAGCTGCCACTCGCAAGACTTTATTGATGACCCGCTCGACGGCGGGGTCACCTCATGGCTCCCCGCTGATAAGCGCGCAGATGCAATTTCGGATGAGGCGGCCGCCACAGCCACCTCCACCTCATCACAGACTGTTGACAATTTGTTTGGCTGCACGGAAAGTTTCAGTTTCGCGTGGCTGCAGCATGATTTCCCAGTCGGGCAATGATAATTCTGATGTTGCAGCTGGCCTCTGCACGGGGCTGTCGCTGCTGGTTTCACCTGCTCCGGCTCAGTCCCCGTTGTCGTCGTCTGCTGTTGCCCATTATTTATGTTTGCAACTTCATTGCAACGCAATTCGTCTTGATCTTGGCCTGTAATCTGCCAACTTTTCTTCCTCAACTTTAACTTTGGTTTAACGAGCATATTGTTGCTGTCCTGCTGCTGCACTTTTATCGCGCCGCCGCCGACGCTGTTGCTGCCATCATTTCGCATTCGAGTATTGGACTCATTTCCCTTTGGCATTCGCTCCTCCGCCAGCACCGGGTCCCTGGACACTTTGTGGGATTTCTTAAAGGAATTTGATTTGGCGAGTGCCATTTTTGGTTGATTATGAAATTCAGTTGTGCATTTGTTTGGGCCTGGGGCTGTCACCTTGTTGGATTTCACTGCAAAGAAAAGTATGCAAAAAAAATGTGAGTGAATGTTGGGGAATTTTCAACTTTGGTTGCAGTGGAAATTGTCCTTTGGCGCTCGTTAGCAAGGGCCAAGTAAGTCGCCAGAAGTTTAAGTGGCAAATGAAGCCAAGTCCGGTAAAAATATGAAGGAATGCACATTTAATGTGAAAGCCATAAAAAGTGCTTAGTGCTGGATAGACCAGGGTGAGGCAATGCTCACAGTAAGTGAGAAAAAACTTTTGAGTTGTTCAGTAAAATGAAATGAACAGGAGAATATGCTCTTTTTCATTGTCTTTTGTTCAGTGGCTCTTGTTGAGTGATTCTTCTTCGGTTCGGACTCTGGTTCAGTGACTCCTGATCAGTGACAAGAAGGATTGCTCAGTTGATGTCTTTTGCAGTGACCGTTCAGGTATGAAACTATTGACTTTTTTCAGTGACTCTTGTTCGATGATTCTTGTTCATTGTCGTTTGTTCAGTGACCTTTGTTCAGCTACTCTTGTTTTGTCAATCTTGATCACATACTCTTATTTTAGTGTCTTTTGTTCAGTGACTCTTGTTTAGCCACTTTTGCTTAGTAACTCTGGTTTAGTGACTCCTGTTCAGTGACTCTTGTTCAGTGACTTTTGTTCAATTACCCTTAATTAGTGGCTTTTGTTCAAAAACTTATATTGAGTAGCTTTTGTTTAGTGACTTTTGATCAGTGACTCTTGTTCAGACAGTGACTCTTGTTCAGTGTACCCTCTTGTTCAGCTGGTTTTGTTTAAACTATGTTTCAGGACTTTGTTCAGTGGCTCTTGTTCAGTACCTAAGTGACTAGTTCAGTGACTCTTGTTCAGGGACTCCTGATCATTGACTCTTGGTCCTTTAGTGACTCTTTTTCAATAAATTTTGTTCAGTGTCTCCTATTGAGTAGTGTATGGTTAATGACTTGTTCAGTGACTCTTGTTCGGTGAATCTTGTTCAGTGAGTCTTATTCAATGCCTTACCATTAGTGACTTTTTAGACTGTATTGGGTTCAGTGACTCTTGCACAGTGACTCTTGTTCAGTGACTCTTATTCAGTTAACTTTAATTAGTGACTCTTGTTCGGTGACTCCTGATCATTGACTCTTGTTCATTTAGTGACTCGTTTTCAATAACTTTTGTTTAGTGACTCCTATTGAGTAGCTTTTGTTTAGTGACTTGCTTAGTGACTCCTGTTCGGTGACTCTTGTTCAGTGAGTCTTATTCAATGACTTATCATTAGTGACTTTTGTTTAGTGACTTATGATAAGTGACTTTGGTTCAGTGACTCTTGTTCAGTGACTCTTATTCAGTGAAAGTCTTTCAGTGACTTTTGTTCAGTGACTCTTCTTCAGTGACTCTTGCTTCAGTGACTCTTTATCAGTTACCGTTATTTAGTTACTCTGGTTCAGTGACTCTTGTTCAGTGACTCCTGATCATTGACTCTTGTTCAGTTAGTGACTCGTTTTCAATAACTTTTGTTCAGAGACTTCTATTGAGTAGCTTTTGTTTAGTGGCTTGTTCAGTGTTCGGTGACTCTTGTTCAGTGAGTCTTATTCAATGACTTATCATCAGTGACTTTTGTTTAGTGACTTTTGATTAGTGACTTTTGCTTAGTGACTCTTGTTCAGTGATTCTTGTTCGGTGATTTTTATTTAGTAACACTTTTCTGTGATTTAGGATCAGTGGCTCGTCTTCATTTAATAACTCATTTTGCTCAGTTGTTCCATGTTTCGAGTTTCTGCATGTTCTAACCTTGCGCTAACTATGTCTTCAGCAACTTGAAGATATCTGACGAGCAACTCAAACAGCTCAACAATTGACTTTTTCTCTTGTTGGATAAGTTGCGAAAATCCAGCAAATCCGATTCGTATACCCGAGTCGAGAACAGTTTCAAGAATTCGATATTGATGACGTAATACCGTGAATATTTCAAAACCTAATAAGAATTTCGCATATAAATCTTTCAACTGTTTTAGTATTTTCACCAGCAACTTCCAAGCTCTCACAAGCCACGTATATTGAAAAACTTTCAGCTAACAAGTTTTGCCGCTTGCCTCACCTTTTTATTGCATCTCAGAAGCATCACGGAATGTGTGTGGGAGGGGGAATAAAAACAAATGCAGACAACAGCAACAATTGCCGCTTGTTACCTACGCTATAAACTTCTCTTCGCTTCACTTGAACTTTGAGTTGGCGGACACAGATTGAGCTCTACGCAATGTCAACCATAAGGCTAGAGCATAAAGCGTGAAAAACTTTACCAATTTATGTTACATAATTATGCCATCAAGACAACAACAACAACAACAAAGCTTGTTTCATTTATGTTTTGCTTTCTGTCGAGATTTAAGTGAAACATTGACACTGCTGAAAGTTGGAAACTTTGCCATAATGTAATTGACATCACAAGAGTTTGCCTAGGTAAATCTCACATTAGATGCTTTAATGTGAAGGCAACATCTGGCTGCGACCTAATGAGCCATACACCAATTTGACTTGGCTCAACTTACCACCATCACAGGGGAAACTCTCGGCGAGTAGCGTAAATAATTTATCAGACAGCAGACAACGTCCACGCGGTCCCAATGGCACACGACAAACTGGACACTTCACCGAACGGCTTCGGCAATTATTACAGAGTACATGTCCATTGCAGCACTGCCAGCCAGGTGGTTTGATGACCTGAAAGAACAAAAATGAAAATTGGCTTAAAACAGAGTTAGCGCAAGGCTATTCAATTATTAGTGGCCGAGTGTGGCCCAGCGGTTAGTGTGCTGGACTTAGAAAGCTTCTACACATCCGGTCACCTTCACCAGCTATTGGCGCCAGCTGTGAAGTAACTAGCCAAACTTTGCCGTTCGGATTTGGAGTTAAACTGTAGGTCCCTTTCTCTTGTGCGAAAAATTAAAAGCACACACGCCAAGAGATTGATAGCAGCTTAGCTTGGCCCCTTTGGGGCTGTATAACCAATTTTACTTTATATTTTCAATTCGATTTGCAATTATCTGATGATTGTTGCATGACTTAGTAAACTAAGGTCATCATTATACTCTGTACCAAAGGTACAGATTTCGGGATAGGAACTTAACCAGGAGGACGGAGGTACACTCGAGGATTCAAGACTACCATCAGCTAGCTTTGAAATTGTCAACAGAACTCCACTCAAGGCAATAGGGTGCCCAAAAATGGTGTAATCAGCTACGCTAAAGGTCAAAGGATAAGACCCCAAGTCTACCCCAAAATCAACAGCCGAAAGTATACTACTGGCATCTGTCTCTCTGTCATCTGACAGAAAACAAATGTGAGCTAAAATCAATCTGAATAAAATTAAGCGAAAATTAATATTAAGAGTTAAAATTTTTATTTTTTTGGGAAATTAATTCTATATGAAACAAGTAAGAACACTCATGAACTTTTTGTAGCAATCCGAAAAAAGCCCATTTCAAGTACGTATCCGTAATTTGAAATCAAATGATCGTGATTCGAGATTGAAGTAATTACGGAATTCAAATGTTGTAGTAAAAGAGCAAAACGAAACTGAAAGCTAGTTCGAAACAGTGAGGGAAAATGTCTCTGAATCTTCTCTGCGAAAAGCTAAAAAAAAAAAAAAAAAAAAAATAAAAAAAAAAAAAAAAAATAAAATATAATAAAGTTTGAGTTTGCATTAATCGAACGTGGAACACGATTCTCAGTATGGGTGTAATTAAGCGGTCATCCTGAAAACTTACACTCTCAGTCACCAGAACGTCCGAGAACCTGATAGGCAAAAAAAAAAAAAAAAGACAGTAAGCTCGCCGTCACTTTCACTTCATGTGAAACTGGCTTCATTTAAAAAGTGAACAGCGCAGTAGTGGAAATTGCGTAGTCAGTTTTTCCTAATTATTTTTTTTTTTTAAAACATCTTACTAACATCTTATCTAATCTTGATAATCCATGCTTTTTGTAGAAACCCCGAGCAACCAAATTGCCTATGCTACTCCGTCATTACTAGATGAAACACTGGATGCCGAAATTACAGTCGACAGGTATACCTTGCCATCAAGGCAGCAAAGACAAACAAAGACCCAGGTGTGTCGTGTGTATTCCAGAAGAGTTTTTTAAAAATGCCTCCCCAATTTTGTATTGAAAGATGTTGACTAACGCTTACAATAAAGGTCTTTAATAAAAAATAAAAAAAATATAAAAATTAAAGGTATCAAAATTCGTCTCCTTCATCGCCCAGTGCTTTTCAAGGGGTACTGCACGAATTTTTTCCTGCAATCACAAGGGATGATTACCCAAATCTACTAAAAAAAAATTATAATTTGCTTAGACTATTGAAAGATATATTAATATAAATTTTACCTCTATCTTGTACACGATGGCAAAAAAATTGTCTTAACTTATATCTTAAGCTTAATTCATGTGGTTCCCAGCGTATATTCAATAATAATATATTTTGGGTGTGGTTGGGGTGTTGTGCTTCAGATAAACCAATCACCTGGAATTAAAACTTTTTATTATTATTAATTTTTTTTCGGTTCAAATAAGGATGTCTTCTTAGGCCACTCTTTATCTCATATTATACATCAAAGTTTTTTATATTTTTTTGGTTCCCAAGCATCATAAAATCTCGCACCTATTATTAATTTATTTTCCAATAAATTACGACAGATAAACGTGCAGAATTTTGTGTAATTTAATGGACTGTAACTAGGTTTAAATACCTGAGTGTCACTCTAACAGGAAACATAAATTTCAGGCCTCAACTCCAAGAGAAATTACTAGACTCGAAGAAAGCGATAAACTGTTCATGGAAAAACTTTTTTAGGAAACCGCTTATCCTGGCAAGCACGAAATTTCGACTGTTTGAAGCTTCGGTTAGGTCTGTGATGTGCTATGCGTCGCAACTATGGGGATGTACCCAGTATGAAGAAGTTGGGCGACTTCAAAGGATGTTTGTTAAACGGATCTTTAAACTGCCAAACACAACTCCAAATTACGCCATGCACTTGGAAACCGGCCTAACGCTTCAAATCATCCGTAAAATCTTTGATATGCCCAGCGAAAGACTGCCCAGAATTGTAGCAGACATGATGTTAGCTAGCAAAACGCAAGTGTTTGAGGAATAGCAAGCCACATCTTCTACTTGCAATGTTGATGTCAACCTTGATTGTCCTGAGTGTTGGGAAGCCTCAGATAAGCTGATACTGGAGAACATCGAGTTACGGGAAAGAGAAAATTTCAAATATCTGGCGTCCCTAAGTGAGTCAAGAACAATTTACAAAAGCTTGAACCACAACCTTGGAACTCTGAACTACTTTCAAGACCACTTTGGCATCTTAACGATCTCCTTTATATGCCGTGCTCGTTGCGAGATGCTAAATCTGAATTACAGGCCGCACGTAAGCTCCATCAATACTGACTGTACACTCTGCAACCTCCATGTAACTAAGAATGTTGCGCATTTCATCGGGGTTTGTCCAATCTTCTATCGGAAACCGAGATTGTAAGCTGGTTGAACGGAGAGAACTGGGAGATACTGTCTTCGTTTTGTGGCCGAAAGAATAACACAGTCCCACTCTTGAATACGTGTGCTTTATTTCCTTGATCGCTACGAACTAACTCTACTGCTCGCAGGCAGACTTACTTCAACCCCCGTTTCTATGCAGTGAGTCACTTTACGAGAGAGCCGCACTCGTGAGAGAGCGGTCTCATGAGAGAGCTGGAGAGCATGGAGTGGTCTCAGAGTCAGTTCTGTATATCGGTGTGTTTGTACCTTTGGCCTACTACAATTTGCACAACTTTATGATCCCCTTCCCCCCCCCCCTTTTTCATTTGGGGTCAAAATTAGTTTAAACGGCTAGAGCTGAAGTCAATCTCGGGCATTTTTGCAGCAAACCTTATTTCGGATTAATTATATAAGGTTGTCAAAAAAGTCTTGCGGTATTTTTATTGAATTTTCAATTGTTCATAAAATTGGTTATAATAATGCGATTTAAGTCAAATATGCGCCGTTTTGTTCGATGACGAGTTCCCAACGAGATGCCAACTTCATAATGCCCCTCTTATAGAAGCTCGCTTCCCTATTGGCAAAAAACTCGGAGAGCCAATTTTCACAGGACTCTCTTGTGGCCAATTCCGACTACCAAGCTCGTTCGCCATGGACAGAAATAGGTGGTAATCACTTGGTGCGAGATCCGGAATATACGGTGGATGCAAAAAAACCTCCCATCCGAGCTCCCGGAGCTTCTGGCGCGTCACCAAAGATGTGTGTGGCCTGGCGTTGTCCTGATGGAAGACAATTCGGCCTCTGTTGATCAAAGATGGCCTCTTCTGCATGAGTGCTGCATTTAAGCGGTCCAGTTGTTGGCAGTACAGATTCCCTGCCAATCCCACCAAACACACAGAAGAACCTTCCCGGCCGTCAATCCAGGCTTGGCCACCGTCTGGGCAGCTTCACCGCTTTTCGACCACGACCGTTTGCGCTTCACGTTGTCGTAAGTGACCCACTTTTCATCGCCAGTCACCATCCGCTTCAAAAACGGGTCGATTTTGTTGCGATTCAGAAGCGATTCGCATGCATCCATACGGGCAAAAATGTTTTTTTGCGTCAAGTCGTGTGGCACCCATACATCGAGCTTCTTTTTGAATCCAAGCTTCTTCAAATGGTTTATAACGGTTTGATGACTCATGCCCAGCTCTTGGCCGATGCTACGGCTGCTACTATGCCGGTCTCTTTCGATCAATTCAGCGATTTTATCGCAATTTTCGACGACAGGCCTTCCGGACCGTGGCGCATCTTCGATCACCTCTGCACCAGAACGAAAACGTTGAAACCATCGTTGTGCGGTGGAAATGGAAACTGTATCGGGTCCATAAACTGCACAAATTTTATTGGCAGCATGAGATGCATTTTTGCCTTTATCGTAGTTGTACTGTAAAATATGCCGTATTTTCCTTTATTTTGCTCCATGTTTGCGACGCTATAACTCACGAACGACTAAAAACAAACAACAATAAATCAAACACGTGTTAGCGCGTGAAAAGAGCTTTCCAAAAGCTCTAGCGTGAACCGATGCGACGAATCTAATTTTTGACAATAACTTATATCAAGCTCAATTTAATCTCCGGTATTCTGGTACCAATCTGATTTCGAGATTTCCATGTCGGACCGTCTTCATTCAATCCGGGTGAGGGACAAAGTCGAGCTTGAATAACAAAATTAAAGACAATCCCGTGTGTTGTTCAAAAAAAGTCTATAACGAGGCAAAGGCAAGCTCTTCCAAGCCAAAGTCGGACTCCAGACAAGAATTCCGGTTTTGAAAAATCCGTACTTAAGACAAAGCAGCTGCCCAAAGTGCCGAAAATTCAATAATATTCACCAAGAGTCCAGCCGTGCTGATTTCCAAGTTTTCAACTCTCATGAGAAGTGCTTAAACAAGTTTACTCAAACACTCTCATTTGTTGCTTAGTTTTGTCTTAGGACTTTTGTGTCCTGCCGAACGGAAATCAAATTTCAAATATTTAAAGCTAGTTAATTACATATTCATATCCATGTGCGGTAAGGATACAAAGCGATTCCTTCATTACTGGCAGCTCCCAATTGAATTTGGACACTTAAAAGGCAACCAATGTGATTGCTCTGCTGTCTGCCAGTCTGACTCTCGAATTGATATGAAATATATATGTACGGGTATGTATTGATGTTCTTTGCGTTATGCTCAGCAAAGCTTTCCATTTAAATTGAAAATCAAATTGAAAATATTGCAAGCGGATTTCAGAATAATGCAACTGTATGCGAAGCGCACAAAAATACGTTTGCGCATTTCCAGCTGGCCCTGACAAAGCTGTGGGGCAAAAACACACGCATATTCGCACACACAAAGGCCGGAGAGCGACTGCTTTTTGTTTGCATGTAAATATACAGGCAAACATACACACAAATACATAAATATGCTGCTATAAAGAAACAATTTGTAAGCATACTTTTTGCACATTTTGGAATAAAAAAAACAGCAATTGAAGTATTACAAATGTAAAGCGGTTTGTATGCAACAACCTAACAAGCATTACAACAAAATGGCAGACTTGGCTGCATATTTTGATGTTGGACAAATGATTTTACCAATAGCTGCAGGACTCGCAATTGGTTTTTGGCCGCAAGTAACTCGGTACGTGTTCACATTTCAGACATTTTGCCCTTTTTATTGAATCGTATTGAGTAAATGCATTTAATTTAATACTTCTGCCTGCATAAACAAAAACTCCAATTAGTGTTTGAATTCAATTATGCATAAGCTGAAGAGCAAAAAGGCCAAAACCAAATATTTATATTAGATTTAGATCTAGGCCGAAGCTAAAAGAAGCTTGAAGAGAAATGCTTTTTCGTATATGGCAAAATGAAATCGAATTCTTTAATGCATGAGAAATTATGCTTTGCATTAAACAGAAGGAAGCTTTTAAAGGATAATAGTTAAATTCCGGATTAGCAAGAAAAGTTTTCAATAGTCCAAGTGTATGCAATTTCTGCCTCGTACAAGATTAAAGGATACTAAAATAGTATGTACAGATGTGGCGGATGAAGAAGACATAAACAGTCGGCTGTATAATAAGGTTTGATCCTGAACCTTACTGGGGGATTTTTAAGCATTCAAGCAAGCATATCTGAGGCTACACTAAAAAAAAATCAATCGAAATTCTAGATTAAAATCAAGATTTATCATCTCCCAACTTAACAACCCTTTCACAGTTATCAGTAAAGCTCCCGCGGCTTTATGGTTTTTTAAATATTCTTCATGAAAATTCATGCACTTCTTCATTCGCTCAAACCCATTTTCGAAGAGACAAGAAGACTAAGCTAACTTTGCATCTGCAGAAGTTTTGTACCTTTGAATGTGCACGATTCAAAAATCTGAGCTTAAGAACGCTAACATTAAAATCGATCATTTTTTTAGTAACCCTCATTTTCTTAAAGATCGTCATTGAGGAAAAGCAAGCTGATGGTTCTAAGTACATTGATTTGTTAAAGCCCAACACATTCGTGTGGCAATTACCGAACAGACTATTCTAGATGCGTGTTTACCTCTGTGCTTGGTTGATGAAAGGCCGTGTATTTTATTAACCCACAATTAGTTCGGAACATAGAACGTTTATTTTTCGGTGTGAAGTTTATTAAGTCTCCACTTAGAAGTCAGATGGACGGAAATACGTTGACTTCTAAGAAGAAATCATTCGGGGGTGCCACAGAAATCTCTAGAGATTTTTGCGACGGTTGGTTTCCAAATCTTTCGAAAAATTCGTTGGTGCCACAGAATTTTGTGAGATTTCATTTTCTTATTAGAAAATCTAGTTGGAACACCAGATGTTCCAATTGAAGTTCCATCTCTAAAAACAGAGCTGAATCTCTCGCCAAAAAATTTCGCTATATTTATTCATGCGTTTTTTGATTATGTTGTCTGTGTTATGATCAGGGCTGCAAACCTCCCAAAAATCGGCAGAGGTTCACTCCGAGGTTCGAATCCGCGAAACCTTTTGGGTTCGGGTTCACGGAGCAGGTTCAGAAGGTCGCTGAACCAAGGTTCGGGTTCTAACCGGCGTTCAGGAATAATTTGGTTCTTCGCTAAAATGTAAGTAAATTGAAACAAACTTAGTGCCGATTTCTCTTCTTCCCGATAGCTCCTATGTGCCAGATAAGCTCTCAATTTACTCTGCTATTTGTGAGTTTACGTGACATAGTGCTCTATGAGAAACATAAGATGAGAAATCGGCCCTTAAACATTTTATTTATAAAGTTGTTGGTTGGCGACCTTTCTAATTCTTAAAAAGTTGAAAAGCCGGCTATAATCAAAACATTTTATTTATATATATGGAAGTTTAGAGGCATGATAATATCATATACGAGCTTGGATCATCGGACGTTTTAGCAGGCTCCAGGTCAATAAATCATGGAGCAATGAGTATTCGATATAAAATGTACACTGCCTCTCAATTTTAAGTGGTGATAAGCGATAGTCCGCAATAAGATTCATATTGTTCGCATAGAAAATCACAGTGTTTATAGCGAGACAGGCATATTCCCAAATGCACTCACGGAGCATAAGAGAGAGTGAACAGCTGGCGTCGAGTGCGCAACCGTTCAGACTACATCCGACCTGTTCCCGTTTCCGAATGCGATTGATCGGAATTGATAAGCGTTGTGATTTCTAATAAAAGAAAGAAAGAATTCGACCGAATATTTTTGCCTTCAAGATGATCGATGGTAAGTGGGATTTTTTAAGTAAAAAGCCGAATAACACTGTCGGTTTTGGAATCGAGTAGATTTAACAATTCCGATTCTTTTTGATCGAAATCGAAAACGGGAACTGGCCGGTATATTTATGTTTGTTCATAACCTTTGAAACAAGACACACCCACACCACCACGAAGAATGGTCGACTGTGCAACTGTTTCAAGAACCTCCCGGTTTTATTATGAGCAGGTTTTGCCTATCTTATGTAAGTCGGCAGAGTCCATTGCAGCACAGCAAATGCGACATTGTTAAGTTCTTTACAATTTTATAGATAGTTTTTCCAAGACTTTAAAGCAAAAAGATTGCTTTTAATCTTCATCAGAAGATAAACATGGTTAAGAACCACTTCGCTTGAACTAAACTTTTAAAATGTCTGTTAATTGTTCCGGTAAGTACCGATACGTGTCGGTAAACCAAAATAAAATAGAACCAAATCAGAACCTTTTACCAAAACAAACGTTTCGGTACGTAACAGAACCGGAACCGAAATTCCATTCTGGTGCAATGAAAACACTTTCCTAGAAGACATGCTGAATATAACTTAATAAATTTTAATATGGAGCGAGAACTTTTATATTTAAACGCTAAGTTTAAGCAGCTAATTATGCTTACAAATGAGTTAGTCATTTCTGCACACATAAGTAAATAACGAATATAACATTTTAGTCAGGACATATCCAACGCCACAATGCTGGTGCTATACTAGAGACTTTTGAAGATGTATAGATCTACAAGTAAGGGTTCTAGCATGTGGGACATCCTTACAGTGACGTCTGATCAAACAACATTCGAGTGGTTATGGCGCATTCAGAGTGAGAGAATTCCCACAGATAGGTGCCCTCATTTGACTATTTCATTTCATTAGCAAGTTATGTTTTATAGAGATCTGAATTGGTACTACTAACTTGATAAGTAAAAATATTAAATTGATATATAGTGAGACAAGCATAGTACCGGTACGCGATTCGCTGCGCCTTCAACAGTATAGAACTAAACAATATTGGATAT
Source organism: Lordiphosa stackelbergi (assembly GCA_018904235.1). NCBI lineage: Eukaryota > Metazoa > Arthropoda > Insecta > Diptera > Drosophilidae > Lordiphosa > Lordiphosa stackelbergi. Next base: position 8,093 of record JAEIFU010001919.1, on the reverse strand, counting down.
AATACTACCAAGTAGAACCCACACTGAGAAAAAAAATTCAATCTAAAATCTAGATTGAAAATCTCTTTTCGAGAATCTTTCTATTTTGCAATAACAAGATTGAAAAAACCTTGAAATGAGATTAAAAATCTTAAAAACAAGATTTATCATCTCGCAATTTATCAACCGTTCTACAGTTTTCTGTAAATTGGTGGAATTTTCCAAAACACCGTCTTAGTACGCCTTCGGACTGCGGTGCGTGGTGAGCTAATTGTGAGAACGCAAATCGAATACTCGAATTACCCATATTGCGTATTCGCCAAGTAGGTGGAGAAATGGCTCAAGCTTAATTAACTTACTCTCTGAGCAAACTCTAGCTTCCGAAACATAGCCCTTAGTCAGCATCTTTTCTTTAGTCATTCGAAATAACAAAAATGCTCTGAGAATTCAATCAAACCACTGCAAAATGAATGATTGCTTTACTGATTAGCCAAAAGTTTTAGGAAAATTTGTAATCTAAATATTTATAATTGATATAAAGGCCTATTGGTGAAATAAACTTACATGCAATCACCAGATTAACTCATTCTTATTAATAACAAAGCCAAGTGCATTGCTCAGTGCGATTTAAATTCAATTCTCCTGGCCCTTTTCGGTTTTTGGGTAGTCTATGGAAATTAAGTGGCATGCAAATTTATGCATATTTAAATGATATAAGAGCAAGTTTTATGCCCGATTTGATGTCAAACAAGCAAAACCAAAACAAAACCCTTATCCTTCTAAGCATGTTTTGCCTCAACATCGCAGCAGTAGACGACGAACAATGGCATAAGCCTAATGCAGGCGATTAGTTAGAGGGAGAGCGAGAGCTAAGGCGAGCGAGAGGGAATTATTGAAAATCTTGCAAAACAAAATCCCTTAATAACTTAATGGACTTGTGTGTTTGCATACAGAAATAGCCAAACACACACACACATGCGCGCTTATGCATGTTAGAGAAAGACATACGCTCGTCTCCTAATGCAATTTAATGCCAGGCCCGTGCCATAGTAATAATTGCCAAATATGAAGTACTGTCCAGCCAGCCAGCCAGCCGCAGGACTGGGAGCTGGGAGTGCCTTGCATAAACTGATTTTGGGTTAATAAACAAATTATTCAGAGCACGGCACAAGCATCCAGCTGAAGCTGCAATGCTACCTTGGCTCGCCGGTAAGTGCTCGTTCCTGTCCTTCTGGTCTTGGCCTGCATGCTAAATTTATGTTCACACGCCGAGCGAGAGAGAGAAATTCCAGATGAAAATATCTCTGCATCTTAAATGGATGCGGGCGGGCAGATGCAGTTCACTTTTTATCTTGTCTAATTAATTAAATTTATGTTTTTGCTGACATAAATAAATTTACAGCTTAGCACTTGACGCTGGGCAGGTAGCTTTGAATTAAAAGTAGAAGAAAATTCAGAGGGCCCCAGGCTTGTGTCACATCACCTGACAAGGCTAATCGTCAATATTTGCATTTTAAACGGCCTAATCAATCAACTCCCAGTCAGCCAGCTACAGTAACTAATCAAATCACATGCAATAACAAACATTTATCAAAAACATATAGAATAAAATAACAAATAAAAAAAATCAAGAAAGTCGGTCAAGCCCGACTATAACATACTCTGGACCCTCCAAAGTTTGCATATGTCTCCTGGAAAACAACTCGGAAGTATAAGAAATATATGTCCCATAAATGGTAATCCTCCATCTTATACTAATTCTAAGATCTCATCGTATTTAGAGTCTAATCAACGGTAGAGGGCGACATAAAAGTTGCAACTGGCAACTGAGAACATATTCGTAAATGTATTATGAAGCAAACAAGCAGAGAGCTTTCAAAAGCTTCTCTGCTTAGCTTTCATTCTTTTGCTCGGCCGCTGCCGAAACATATTATATAATTTAATCTTTCAGATTCATCGAATTTCATAAATCAGGCCTATAGATGTCTGGGTTCGAACAGTTAGGGAGCCATAAAGCTTATGGGCAACTTTTCTCTGCTGACTCACAAATATTTATTGCCGCTTTCCTATTTTTAATGGATACTGAATATAAATATCAAGTGTGTGGGTTAAGCACGACGAGCAACATAACCGCTGACGGCAGCTATTTGCAGTCATGGCAGCACAACGACTGCCTGAGACTACAGCTGGGTGCGTCAACTTTTGAGTAATTGAGTCAACAAATGCGGCAACACGGCGTACCTGGCCTGGTCAGGATGCGGGGCGCTAGGGCACGCAATCACTGGCAGCCCGACCGTTGCAAAACTTTATATACATTCAAGTGATTAGCAACAAACTTGCGCAGCAAAATCAACGAAAAGCCGGAACAGGACGAGACCGGGTCTGGCAACTCACAAAGGCAAACAAGCGGCACAGCTGGCCAACTAAGTTTTCAGAGTTGAGTGGAGTTAGATAATGACGAACTAAAACTAAAGCCGGCAACTGCCAGTGGCAAACCTCATCGATATGCAATCCACATGCAGGCTTGCCCTTTGGCTTATCAACCATCCCATCCCATCCCATCCACCCACCACACTTACCTCCAGGCATACGGGACACTCCAGTAATTGGGCAATATGTTGCAGGCAGGTGGCAAACTTTTGCAGCGATTGTTGATTAATTCCATGTTGCTGCAAAGACAGTGACAGAGCAAGCGAATGAGAATGGTTTTGCGTGGCCTACTTTTAGGCGGCACTCGATAATAAACTATGAATAAGATTATGAAAGCATGCATGCCGGTTGACTGAGTAAATCTACAGTTCTCAATTTAATTATAGGGTCAATCGGGCTTTGCCGATTAATTAACCATTAAAGGAAGCGGTGCCAATTTAAAACTTTTTAATTTTTCGCACACACACATGAGCTCCAAAACTTAATTATTTCCATTTAATGCATGCGTTAATTACACAGGTTTACCAGCTTTTGCACCAGAGAAGATAGCAAACTTTCCATAAATATTTTTGGTCGCTGAATTCAAATCACTTGTTCGTTTTCTCCCAGCACTTCAGGTTTACGAGTTATTTGAGGTTTGTTTACTAGAGTTCTGCCGATTTTCTTGAACTAATTAACTAGTCTTTAAAATAAACTAATGAACTAGGTTTTGGTTTTGAACTATAGTTCATTTTTTTAACTATGTATTTCTCACTTTTTGAACAATAATTCATTTTTTTGAACTATAGTTCGTTTTTTGAACTATAGTTAATATTTTTTTTACTACTAAAGCAAATTTTAAGGCGTTTACTCATTGTCTGATACAGGAGATAATCTAGTAGGCATGCATTTCATAATGATTTAACAATCTATTCACATTTAAACAAGTAAGACCGTTGCAGTTGAGTAGCCCGACTTTAATATACCCTGTACAATTGACAAACACACACACACACTATGGGAGGAAAATATACGAAGTCACAGGCGGCGTGCCACAGGGCTCAGTTATAGGACCGATCTTGTGGAACGTGATGTATGATGGAGCCCTTAGGCTAGCTACGCTGATAGGCGTCAGCATTGTTGGCTTTGCAGATGACATCGCGATCGTCTCAGTAGCCAAGAAGTTAGAGGATGTGCAGTATAAAACCAACGACGCTATAGCGCGAGAGACCGACTGGCTAGAGGACAACGGGCTGAGCCTGGCTCCCCATAAAACTGAAGCAGTTCTTATCAGTAGCAGGAAACGTGTGGAAACTGCCCACATCACGGTCGGAGACCAGCGTATAACATCGAAGGAGGCTATAAAGTACCTGGGGATTATGCTGGACCACAGGCTAAATTTTAAAAGCCACCTAGCGTACGTGGAGGAAAAGGTTATCAGAGCAACAAATGCCTTATCGGGAATTATGGCAAATATCGGTGGACCTCGACCTTAGGTACGCAGCACCGATATGGTCCCCCGCAATAACAGTGCCATCATACAGCCAAGGATGCAAAAGAGCATACAGGAGGTGTGCTCTCCGAGTTACCTGCAGCTTCCGGACTGTGTCGGAGGACGCGCCGCTAGTTTTAGCTGGAATGGTACCACTGGACCTGTTAGCAATGGAAAGCAGAGAAGCAGATGAGCATCGACGAGAGAGGACGATGACGAAATGGCAAGCGAGGTGGAGTGCTACCACCAACGGCAGCTGGACAAGAAGACTGATTGCGGACTTAACGCCGTGGGTGGGTAGACAGCACGGACAAACTGACTTTTACCTATCACAGCTACTGACCGGACATGGATGCTTCAAATCCTATCTTTATAGATTTAAGCATGAGGCAGATCCGTTTTGTACACACTGTACGTGGACCATAGAAGACGCACAACATATATATTCTTTGTCTGTCCGAGATTCGCTGCCGAAAGGGAAGAGCTAAGCCTAGGTAATGGGAGGCCATTCACAGTCACTGACTTGATGGACATCCTACTTAGCTCGCAAAACAATTGGAATGCTATATGCACCATGGCAATTTGACTTCAACCCCTAGATAGGAATCTAGTGGAGGCCTTCGTGCCATCTCCCCCTTGTGAAGTAATACTTAGCGGTAGAAGTAGGGGTGGTTTTAGTGGGTGAGGAATTCCGAGTCCCACACTTTTTGGCTTTTAAAGCTTGCCGTAAAAGGCGTCTAAAGTAACAAGGAGATGGAGAAGCCATGACACGCGTCTGATCAGGCGCACTCGCAGGGCAATGGTGCCACTAAGCCGGCGATGACCATGCCTTGCCATTACATAGCGGATCAAGCAGTTTGCCACCTACACTATGGTATCTCTGGGTTCCCGTCGTGTTTCTACCCGATTGGCTACCAAAGGCAAGACGGCAAAGCCCTGCAACCGGGCATTGGCTGGTTGCATCAAGATAGAGACCAGTAATATCTTGATTGGGAACCCCAATCCGTTATTAGGAAACCCAGCATCTTAGTAGAGAATAAATCTAACCGAAACGGCTGCTGGGCTAATATCGGAGCTGCCCCGTCCTATTAAAATTTTGGCAGATCTACAGCCACGCTCATTGATTTCGTCTCCATTCCGTTGGACGTACAGGCTCAGATGTAAGCTTCCTGACTAATGCAGATCCGGCTCTGAACAAGCGACCCCATGAAGGCGCTTGTCAACCCTCGCATGACCTCCCTGCTTGCATAGATAATCATGGGATCAATTCGCAACTGTACAACGTTCAGTGATAACGACCTGAAGTCATGGTAGGAGAGAGCACCATTACTCCGTCACAGGATGAATGTGGTGCTTTTTCGAGGAGTCGAATGATGGCGAGGTCACCAGATGGTAGACCATTAGCCATTTCACGGGAGCCGAGTATCAAACTAGGCGGGCAGGAAAAGCTGCCTACAAGTACGGCGCTTTGCGACCTCGGCGAGGAAATTTCTAAGTTAGTCGGCATGCTTGAAGACGGCAAAAGGCGGTCCATTCATCAACCAATTCGTGACTCTACTGAGAGCATAAGGGTATTGTATAAGTTAGTATCTATTCAGCTGCATGACGACGGTGCCAAGGCGGTGATAAGGCACACATCTTCGCACACGTCACCCCTGTTCAGAACGATAGTGGACGTAAAAAGGAAGCAGGGACCAGGTGTGCAGACGCCAAAAACGAAGAGAGGAGGCGAGGAGACCCTAGAGAGCTCGCCTGCAGCAGCAAGCCTACAGGATACCCAAGTTCATAAAAGTGGTGAGAAATGGACAGATGTGGTCAAAAAGGGGAGCAAGACTTGTAGAGAACCAAAACCCCTCCGAAGAGAAAAGACAAGGCCGGACGCAATAACTATCACGGCAAAAGGAGGGGCCAGCTGCTCTGAGTTGCTCAGAAAAGTGAAAGCTGACGAGAACCTCGACGGATTAGAAAAGGTGGTGGCTAGAGAAGGTTAGGAGAACACAGAAAGGAGAGCTGCTGTTGGAGCTTAATAAGTCTGGGGAGGAGAAAGCTGGTTTCAAAACCCTCCAAGGGGAATCACTCGGGGAAGAAGCAGAAGTGCGATCCCTCAGTCATCGAATCACTATTGAATGCAAGGACTTGGAGGAAATAACAACCAACAACAGCTGGAAGATGTATCCCCATCTAATATCAAGCTGAGGAAAGCATACGGCCACACGCAGATTGCTACGATACGCTTGCCCGCAGACAGTGCAAAGAAGGCACTTAAAATCGGATCATGCTCAGCTTAAGCAATATTTGCCCATCATTCGAGTCTTGTCTTCTGTCTATCCAGTGATCTTTGGTGTCAATTGTGTGCTTCTCTTACTGCTGCTCATCATTAATGGTGATCGATCGAAGAACTTGTCTAAGACCAAGAACGTGTTTTTCGAGTGCATAGCCACGGACCTAGCCAAGGCCTAGGAAGTACTTTCTTTCTTTTCCGAGCATTGTACCCAGAAATTTCCAGTTGAGCTTAAAGTGGTCCACCAGACGGTATCATCGTCTCTTCTCCAGAGGTACATGGGGAAAAAAATGTAGATAAAGCGTGCCAACGCCTATATTGCTATTAATGACTGGCTGACATGTTAACCTGAATTTACTTAGAGGCACGGGTAAAGGTGATTGTGTAGATTTCCCCCACGCGACACGTGTGATCCATGGCTGCGACTTCTATGAATACATAGCTACATTACAACATTAAGAAATCCCTTTCAGCATTTATGCATAAAGCAAAACAGTTTCCTCTCAACAAACTGACAGAGCAAGCACCGAAGCCCTTATTTTACGCGCAGGCAATCTCAACATCAAACAGTGTGTAAGCTGCATTAAAATTTGCTTAAGTAGTTAAAATAATGAACTATAGTTCATGAACCCTTGCAGAGGGTATATTTAAATTGTCCAGATGTTTGTAACGCATAAAGTGAAGCTTTCCGACCACATAAAGTATATACATTTTTGATCAGCATAACGAGCTGAGTCATGTCCGTCTGTTTCTATGCAATATCCTCCGTCAGTTTTGAAGCTATCTTAACTAAACTTTGCACGAAGTATTTTGGTATGATGATGATGACTTTAGCATACAGCTGTCGAAAAAATAGTCTTAAGGAGAAAAGACTACACACAACACATTCGTCCCCAAACCTCGTATTTAGAAGTTTTCTACGCTTTCATATAACTCCACCAAGACTTATGAAAATCGGACAACTATATAGTATAGCTGCCGTACAACAGATAGTTCTGAAAAAATTCTTAGTGAGAAAATCTTGTTTGTTTTCAATGCTATCGCTCCCAAACTTTGTACAGATCAATAATATATACAGACCTAGTCAAAAGTATTTACACAAGGTACATTTTTGTGCATGCTTCACAAACGGCGGCTTGTGGTTCGAAGGGGGGAGGTGAAATGAAAAAAAAGTTGTTACTTGCAAAAGTCTGACAATAGAGCTAAATAAAAGAAAATAAGAAAATAACTGTTTAAAAATAAACTTGAACAAATCATTAGTGTAGTAGGTGTAGCTACATTGCTTGTTCAATGTTAATTAATTTACCGATTAATTTTAATAACTGTTGCAGAGTAAATGTACAATGCCAAAAGGGAGCGTTGGCTGATTTTAATACCTAAGTTGCCCTGGGGGGGGGAGGGAGGAGAAAGTAAGTGTAATGGTACATCACACCAACCAACCAGTCAAAATGTCTTGCATTTGCGTTGGAGTACACAAGAAGCCTCCTGATAGATGAGGCTGCATTTCAGTTCCAGTATAGGAAGCATTTTATGCATTTAAAAAATCAGAAGCATTTGGCAGCCCAGCCAATCAATAGGTTTGGTGGTGGCACAGTGATGTTCTGGGAATGCCTTTCCTATTATGGTTTCGGAGACTTGGTACCGATAATAGGGACATTAAGTCAAAACGGATCCCTTCATATACTAAATGATCATGCTTTCACATCAAACAGACTTTTTTCAACGTATGCTTGGATTCTACAACAGGACAATGCTCCATGCCATAAGGGTAGGGTACGAACCAAATTATTGAAAGACCTAAATCAGGCGGTTCTTCCCTGGCCCCCACAAAACCCTGATCTGAATATCATTGAAAACGTTTGGGCCTTTGTAAAAACAAGAGGGACCATTGATATATATCGAAAACGCGAAGGGAGCCATTGAGCAATACGT